>CM057171.1:6284024-6296524 GCA_029962745.1 Echinometra lucunter
AAATATTTTCAGGAAATTTTCATTTTTGTGGATAGCCCAGGGTTATTCAGTTGTATCAGCTCACTTGTATTTCTTATTTAATGAATGTATGATTGGTTTGTTATTTTTCTGACTGATTGATTGACTGACTGATTGATGGGTTGATTGATTGCTTGACCATTCTGCGTGACCATGCGGGGTGTTATTTTTTCTAAAATCCAAAAAGTATGCAAGCTTATATGTCAAAAGTACAATAGGTAATATTTCAAAACGATCACTAAAGTATCAAGTTGCTCACTCTAGCATAACATGTAAACGAGATGTATCAGAGCATATTTACCACCAACAAAGGATATTCCTTCATAAATTAGGATAAGGCCATCAGTAAATGATAATTTCTATTAAAGCCTCTACTGTTGACACGACTCCCAACCTGGCCGATACCAGCAACAACAAATACAGATTCTTGACAACACTTGAACCCTTTTTTGAACCTTTTCAGAAAATTTACTTTTACTCACTCAAGCGTTAAGTATTTTTATACTTTTTTCGTTTCATTTGATAAAAGATACCACAGACTTTTGTTTATAATTAAATAATTATTTGAGAAGAAATCAGAATGATACAGAAATATTCCACAAAAAGTTATCAAATGTAAGAATCAAATGCTGACGAGGAATGCATATTTTATTTAGCACCGGCGTAAATACGTTTTGAGAAGGGGGGGGGGGGATGATCGACTTTTTTGCCGAAATTTCTTCCGTGAACTCACACTTAAGTATACACACACACCCTTACTCACCCCAGCCCACCCCCCCCCCCCACACACACATAATTATTTTGTTTTGCGAGCGAGCGAAAAATAACCACTTTTTTGTTTTTAAGACCATTTCAAATGAAAATTCCACTATATGACCGGCGTTTATGACATTTTGTAATGAATATTTTCACCAACTGATTAATTACAATATCATTTTTCCTTAAAATGGGGGGGGGGGGGGGATATTTGTACATGCCCCCCCCCCCCCCCCCCCGCGAAAGAGTGGGGGATATATCTCCCCATCCCCCGGGATTTACGCCAATGTTATTCAGGATACAATATAGAAAGAGGGAGATCGAGAAAAATAGGGAGATGCATATCGGACGATTCCAAATTTCTCTTTCCTTATCACTTTCTCCTCCCACCTTTCTTCGTCCACGTTCCTGCTCTCTCTCTCTCTCTTCCCGTTCTCTATCTCTCTTTCTCTCTCTCTTGACTCCCCTACCCTCTCTGAATTGAAAATAAGAGGGAGAGATAGAGAGAGAGAGAGAGAGAGAGAGAGGGAGAGAGGGGGAGGGGAGAGGGAGGGAGAGGGGAAAAAAATAACGAAATAGTGATTAGACATTAATGTTGTCTCTACACACCATCCACTAACGGAATTCATCCCTGAATGAGTCTTCTGATTTAAAAAGAAAATTAATACTAATGTCAAGTACTCAAAAGAGGTTTATCGCAATCATTTTTCATCATGGTGAAAGGTAGGAGATCCCATTTGCAAATGCTTGTAAGCTTCATGAAACTTACGAGGGTCAAACATTTTACCATACCGATCGTGTGTATTAAATATAGTCATAGGCTTGCAACATTTTTGTAGGAAATGAAAAACTATCCCAAATCCCTTTGAACCGTTACAACGTTTGAATTCAGACGTCGAACAGATGAGTGTCCGCGCCAAGAAATGTGTCCGGATCAGTATGATGATGCTGTGTACGCTTATATATAATATGCGCATGAAAGCTATATGTCATGCTCGCTGGGATATTCCCGGACATGTACATCACCGAATTGGAAAACATGTCCCTTCACATAATTCTGTGTTGTTTCGTCATTAATCTAAGTGGAATTTATTTTTGATTTTTCCCCATTAACAAGAAGTTTACATTTTGAGGGATGACCTTAATAATCTACCTCTATATTATGACAAGCTTAGAAGGTAATTTTAATTTTGGGGCTGCAAAAGGAATCCCCTAACTTTCATAGATAGGTTCAAAGAGAGAGAGAGAGAGAGAGAGAGAGAGAGCTAGAGAGAGAGAGCTAGAGAGAGAGAGAGAGAGAGAGCATTAGAGACAGACCGGTAAAAGAAATGTTCACATGCTTTGTAGTTTGTGTGGCGGAAATATTTGTTTTGACGGGGGGTGGGGGGGGGGGGGGCGTGGGAGACGCATAATTTCTCAGACACGCCCTTTTAAAATGTGATTTTGACTACTCTATATCTGTGACAAAGATGGTCATCAGCCTTTGAGTGACTCTGTCGTGTAAGATATTAAAGTTCGAGTTTAGGGAGGCGAGAGGCCCACATTAGAACAACAACAAAAACAAAAACAAAAATAGGGCGTAAGGACACGCCCTCATCCCAGAGAATACAGAGGTTGTTCAAGTATCATTACATTGTCTTTTTATGACCTTTGAACATATCACTAAGGGGGAAAACCCATTAATTTCTGGAACACGACCGAATCAATATTGCATGACTTTCTGCAAAAAGGGTGTCAACTGGTTAATATCCTTCATGGACTGCTGATTCTCTAAACCTTTTGCTCTTTTATCATGTTTACAGACGGTCTTCAGAAATGAGAAATTTAGGCCAATGATCAGTTGTGTTTTCATTATGATGCTTGCGTTTTTGTAAACACGTTAAAATAAAAAAAACAGATATACTCCAGATACTATCAAAATAAGACAAGTGTCATCATCATTTTCGAACTAAAAATGCATTGTTAGATTTTAACAAAAGTTTTGACTTGTGTTTTTGTCATCTTTAACAAACGTTAAGTACAAACGTTAACTTGTACCACTTTCACACCAAACAAATATAACGGAATAAAAGCGTTTTTTGAAAAAAACGCTTTGGTATGAACACTCGGCAAAGCGTCATATTTGAAAACGGAATCAAATATTCCGCAATCTACGTGTGAGGTCTATCACTAGGTTTTGAGGTGTTTTGAAAACGGTATATTCCAAATATGACGCTTTATTTTTTGGTATGTACAGAAAAAAGGAAATAAAGCGGAATGAAATGTCAAAGGTCAACCAGGTTCCCACCAAAAACCTGGAAAATGCGGGAAACGAGTGAAAGCGCGGGTATCTTCGATCGCAGCGCTAGCGAGCTGCATGGATCGGCATGGCAGTGCAGCGCAGCGTACATTCGACGCTACTAGCTGCATGGACGCGAATCATGTATGAAGAAACAAACGCGTTAGCATTCGTACATGAGTTTAAAAATCAAGCTATACATGCAAATAAAAAAAATAATTATTCAGTAAATTTAAAGAAATTGCAATAAGTTAAGTAATAATTATACATTTTATTCTGAATAACTGATTTGTTTTGTTACATATATCAAATAAAACAAAAAAATTATACAGCTAGAGATAGCAAAATGCATGGTGGGTAATGACGTATTTCCGCACTCTCTCACACCGTAATATTACGCTTTCGCTCAAAACGGACTTCATTGGTTCAGTGTGAACAGAAACCAGAAGCGTTTTGGAAGCGTTTTGAAAGTGAAGCGTCATGAAATATAACGGCATGGATATTCCGTTTCGGCAGTGTGAAAACAGTATTGTACAAAAGAAGATGAACCCGGCCGAAAGCGTGTCTTGATGACGTTTGAGCCGGGGATAACTTTGTCAATGATATCTAAGAAAGGGAAAATGCTAATGGTACTTAAAGAAGAAAGACAATACATTACAATTTGCAAAGTAATGCAGAGCCTGTGAAGCCAAGGAAACCTTTGCTAGTTTAAGTGGGTATTGTTTGGAATAATTTGTTAATTGGTATGGTCCTTCGAAAAATATCTTTTCGGTTTTTTTTTTTCGATTCCAAATAAAGTATGCAAACATCAACATTTGAGTGAACGTCAAATGAAAACGAAAATGAACGTCATACGATTTAGATTAGCAGATGCAGAGCAGCAGGAAAGAAAATCATATTCTCCTTTAAAGGAAACCAAAACCCTCACGTCAATTTTTTTTAAATTCAAAGCTGAGACTGAATAAAACAGTTTAGCGAAAATTTGAAAGAAATTGACATGCGGAATAAGAAAATTATGGCTACACGAAATTTTCTATACGACATTTTTTTTTTTTTACACTACTATAGCTAATCATGACATAAATTTGTTCTGTACACACATAATCAAACATTTTCATTTTGCTTAAGATCAAAAGTTTGAAGATTTTCTTAAGCCGAACTCAAGATATATAGCATTGGGATGTTTTATCCACAACATATTTGGGATAAGGACAATGAAACATGTGTTCTTTTTAAGAAAATAAAGAATTTGCAAAATTATGTATACAGAATATATTGACAGTTGTCTACAAATACCACTTATAGCTATGGTAGTATCAAAAGCAGGAAATTTCATGAAAGCATCACTTTCTTATTCCATCCCCGATTTCATTCAAATTTTCGCAGACATGTTTATTCTCTATTAGGTTAGATTTTAAAAATACTTGACTTGAGGGTTTTGGTTTCCTTTAAAAGCGGAACTGGGTGTTAGTGATAATAAAACATTTACTTGATTCCAGTCTCTTGTATTAAGATTAATGCAATCCACCCGCCCACCCTATATCATCTCGATGTTCAAACAAACTGGGGAGCGTTTCATGAAATGTCTTGTCAGTGACTTTTACCGACAAATTTGCTCTCAGCCAGTCAGATGCAAGGATTTCAGTAGCTTATGACAGTTGTCAGTAAAAATCACTGACAAGACACTTCAGTTTCAGTTTCAGTTCAAACACATTTATTTCCAGTTATTCAAATTAACAGCAAAATAATGACACAACAAATTGACATTCATGGTATTGATAAAAAATATGACATAATATATACAGTCATCTGAATTACATAAATAATTGGAGGACATACCTCTAACAGCAAAAGCTTGGGTCGAGGGTGCCCTAGGACATAATGAATATGTATAATTATGAAAAAGTATAAAAAAACATGAACAAAAGAAGCGAAAACAAAAAATCACTCACAAAACACACACGCACACACCCTCACACACCCGCGCACCCACACGCACACAGAAACGCTTCTCTGATGCGAGAGTTTGGAAGCTTTGCCAGTCTCCCTCGATGAATTTACCGAATAACTGGGCGATAATTGACACTGGAAGATAACGAGGGTGAATAATGGAAATATCTAGGATGATTTTTTTTCCATGACGTTGTCTTAAACTCCAGTGATTTATCCAATCCCATGAGAACGACAGCAGCCTGACAACGGACGGAACAAAAAATGTACAGTAACGAATGGAACGGAATGTTTTGAATAAAAATGTATAGTTGGTGTAGTGATGACTGAGACATCAGGTACTGTTAGGGTTAGGGTTGCATCTTGGGCTTTGCGTAGGGGTAGGGTTTTGACTTACGGTTCATGGATAGCGTTGGTGTAGCGTTTGGTGCAGGACAGTCTGCAGAAAAAAAAGGGTTAGTGATGGATATTGACTGAGAAGCACTTTTTGCCGGAGCAAGTGGGATGCAAATCGACGAATGAAAAGAAAATATCGAAAAGCTCGTTATTTGCATAACGTATATTGCAAGTACACACTTAAGAGTATTTCGCTCTGTCATATTTTTAGGCTGACCTGAAGCTATTACAAAGCCTACACTGCCCACTGCGCGATGTCCACTGGCGTAGCTAAGGGGGAAGGGGCACAAGCCATAGGGGGCCATGCCCCCTGTTGATTAGAGAGCCCCCCCCCCCAAATCAAATAAATATTAAGAAGAAACACTTTCATCGAGTTCACTTTACATAACTTACCCCATATACCCCTACCCTGCGAAATGAAAGTAAAACGTAAATATGCCAATTCTAGTTACCCCTAATTTTGGTGTGCAGAAATGTCATTTTCATGCATTTTTGAATTTTCAAAGACAATTGAATTTGTCCCTGGATGACTCCAGATATTGTAAAACTAATATACACTAGAGATTTTCTTAAAAGAAAATCCGTGTCTTCTTCTGATCAAAACATGCGTACAGACTATAATAATAAAAAGTATAAGAAACTAAAAAAACATATTACTTACCTCATTCGAAAACGAAACCAGGAGTATTTACAGGAAGTACATAACAAACATAAGAATGATTCTAAGAAACTATGGGCAGAATTAACTAAGATTTCTGGCGTGGCAAAGTCTAACGAGTTGAGCTGTAATATTGAATGTAATGAAATGAACGAATTCTTTACTAATGTATACTGTAGGTAGGTAGGTAACAATATCTCGAGATCTTTTGTTAAAGAAAAACTACAGTGGAAACATCCGCACTGCATCTATGAATTTATTTTTCAACCGATTGAAAGTTCGCAGATTCTGAAGCATTTAAGTAATTTGGACTCAAATAGCAGCCTAGATGTCTTAGACTTTGACACTAAATTATTGAAGTTAGCTGCCCCATATATTGCAAATTCCTTATGTGATATTTTAAATGCTAGTTTGAATACGGGGATAGTACCTGGTGATAGGAAGATTGCACGCACCACACCGATCTTCAAAGGAAAGGGTTCAAAAGATGAAAAATCAAACTATCGACCAGTATCCGTTGTTGGTCATATTCCCAAGATTTTAGAAAAGGAAGTTCAGTCACAACTGCTTTCCACCTTGAAGAACATGACATGATAAATGCCGATCAATACGCTTTCCTTCCGAATCATTCTACAATAACATGTCTACACCGTGTACTAGACGATTTCTATGAAGCCTTTAATGTGAAGGAAATGGTAGGTGCTTGCTTTCTAGACAACTCAAAATGTTTTGACTGTGTGGACCACGAGCTTCTTTCGTTTAAACATGAAAAATATGGAATTATTAGTAACAGCCTTATATGGTTTTAAAAACTACTTAAATAACAGGAAGCAAGTGGTATACTCCCAAGGTGATACGAAAGAGCTTTCTGTCGGGGTACACCAGGGCAGTGTCCTGGCCCCAATCTTATTTCTCATATTTATAAACGATATATCAGAATGTATATCTGAAGCGTTTGCAGCTTTTTTGCTGATGATGTTGTGGTATTTGTTTCAGATAGTAAATTAGATAATGTTACAAATAAATTGCAAAAAGATATTGACGCTCTTGAAAATTGGTATACTCAAAATCGCTTACGCATAAATACTAGTAAAACTAAAACTATGCTATTAAAATCAAGATCTTCGGTCACATTAAGAATATCAATAAATGGTGGAATGATTGAACAAGTAAAATCCATAAGATATTTGGGTATAGTTATTGATGAAAACTTGAAAGGGAATGTTTATCTTAGAGACTTATGTAAATCAGTCGCCTATAAAACTTATACTTTAGGTAAGCTGACTAGATTTTTAAAACCAGAACTATTGAATACCCTTTATAAATGTATTATTCAACCATGTATCGACTACGCAATCTCTGTCTGGGGAAACTGCACAGCCAGCTACAAAATACCCCCTTCAGAGATTACAGAAGAGAGCTGCTAGATATGTGTCTGGTATCACTGACTATGTAAATACAAGTGGCACCACAATAATAAAACAACTCTCCTGGCAAACTGTTGATGAACGCCGCGATTATTTTTTGGCTATACTAATGTTCAAATGCATAAGGGGCATTGTCCCACCTCGATTGTCCAATGATATAGAAATGTATTTCGACCGCCATGGCATTAATACAAGAAACGCAGACTCTCTTAGTGTAGTATTGCCTAAACCAAACGTAAATTTATTCAAGCAATCTTTCAGATATGCTGGAGCGGTAATTTGGAATCAGCTCCCAAATGATGTTCAAAATGCAATTTCAGTGACCACTTTTAAACACCAATACAAAAAATCTCTGCCGTAATCTCTGCCTTAATCCTCCCATTAAACACCCTATAATAAGCTAAACGACCATTGATGAAGTTACATAAACACCAATACAAATGTCTCCCATTAATATTTGAAGTAATATGACGAAAGCCTCCCTATATAAATAAAGTAAAATAACCACTGATGACTAGATAAATTGTTTGTTGCCGACATCTAAACTTACATGTTTTTGGTCATGGGCCATGCACCTCTTACGAATACTGTTGTTTTACCTTCTTTTGGTATATCTCTCAATGCTATTATTGTATTCTAATTTATTCGTTAAGACAGCCCATTTATTTGTTTACTTATTGATATATTTTTGTTAATGCTATCTAGTCCTTTCTTCTGGACTTTCTCTCTTTCTCTCTCTCTCTCTTTTCTCTCTCCCACTCTCTCTCTCTCTCTATTTATCTTTATCTGTAATGACTTTTACATTTTTGTACCATTTATTGATGTCTGTATATAGATTTAAGTACTTGTTCTTTGTAAATAATTGTATCTTTCATGTCTATGCAGGACCATTATGTAAAACAGCCTGCGAGCTGATCGATGTTTTGTCCTGTTGAAATATGTTTTAATAAATAAATAAAAATAAATAAATAAATACCCCCTCCCACATCTTCTACCCGCTCCCTCACCTTGCCCCCTCCCACTGTTGAAAATTCCTGGCTATGCCAGTGGCGATGTCAGCGCCACCCGTTTAAGGAAGAAAACTTAAATATTATTCGACATGAGAAAATGTACACGTTGACTACACTTGAATGCTTTTTCTCGTAATGTCATCTGCATCATGGCATCGAATCTGTGGGGTCTTGGTGACTCTCCCGGCCCGGAGAAAAAGCCAATTCGTCTTTCAATCTTTGGCAGCCTATAACAACATGGTAGTGACATCGCTATGATTCGTAGCAGGGTGAGTCTTTAAGGCCCAAACTAAACCCGAAATTTCAAATTTTCTATGCACTTTCCTATCGAAAAAACACGATTAGGATGAACTGACATGGGTCAGTTGTCATATGTATTGATTTTGTTATTTCTCCCCATATATGATCTAGCCAGTTCGTATGACGTCTAGTGCGTTTGAAATAGCCAGGATGCCACCAAAAAGGGGCCATTCTCCTTTGCACTGTCCTGACGTATATTTGCTTCGAGATTCGTGTTTAATGACCACTTCTCAATCCTTGTCAAGGTCACCCCATCCTTAACATATTAGATTTATGTAAAAGAATGCTATTCTCCTCATTATCATAAGCCCTCGAGTAATTAATTCCAAACAAACATAAGTTCCTGGCTTTGATATTTGAAGTCGATAAAAATAATAACTATTCAATTGGTAGAATGGTACTAAGGAATGAAATTAAAATAGTTGCATTTGAAAAAAAGAAGAGGAAAAAGAAGAGAGAGGAGTAGAGGAGGAGGAGCAGGAGGAAAAGGAGGAAAGATGATTCAAAAGGAGGAGGAGAGGCAAGAAGAAGAAGAAGAAGAAGAAGAAGAATGAGAATAAGAAGAAGAGGAAGAGGAGGAGGAGAAGAAGAAGAAGGGAAAAAGAAAAACAGATTTTCTGGTAGGAGGTGGTAAAAAGGCATATAATCTGTATGGTCAGAGAATTACCATCAGTCTCGAGTTCTTTAAGAGAATGAGAAAATATTCAGAGGTAAGTTTGTGCCGTTAACCTAACCTTGGCGAGAAATCAACTCAAACGTTTCTTTCCAAACTAAATTTCCCTTCACGAAAAAATAATTAGACCTACTGAACTGTGTCATTTGTTTCTAATTTCTTTTAAAAGTTCCATTCGAAATAACTTAACTTTCTTAAGTTTAGTTAGGCTAAATTCGCACAGTAAATTTGTACAATCTTTAATAGGACAATGCAGATAAAACAGAATTAATGATATGAGATGAAATGAGAAAATATCGCAGATGAAAAAAACATGAAATGAAAGAGTACAATTAGCGCATGACATTTCATGAACCTGACCACGTGGTCATGCTACTTGCGCCCACTTTGTAGATACTCAATTCAGTCTATTGCGGATGGCGGAGTCATTCATATATTGCTTCTAACCAAGATTTTATAGAACGTGTGTTTGCGGCAAAAGGGTGAATTAGAAACTGGACTATGCGTACCCTAGGGCAGAACCTGTTTGATAAACACCTAACAGCGGAGTTAATCTATTCATTTTTCCATCCGTCGTTTCACTTCCCAATCATTACGTATTCCAAAGGAAGGAAGGAAGATACCCCCATGGGTGGGCGAAGACTTCTTCCACTTCAGACTGAAGTTTTCAATCACCGCTTTGAAATAAGCTTTCAGCCCGGAAAAGTGATTTGACATATGCCCCGATGACAATTGCTCAGGCCCTTATTTCGTCAGATAAGAGTTAGGGTTATGGTTGCGAATGAGTTTCCAGGTTAGGTTTAAGCCAATGGTCAGGTTTGATCGTGAATCCTCCAGTCCTATTACCTCAAACACTGGGTTTAAGAATAGGCTCCCAATTTGGTTTTCGGGTAGATTCAACATAAGGCTGAACTTAATTCAGGTTTAGCTCCGAGGTGTGCTCCTGGGACAATTGCTGATGCATTTATATCGTCAGAGTTAGCAGGGTTGGAAGAATTATGGTAAGGTGGAAATTTGGTTTTAGGTTAGGCTTATAAGGCTAGCAGGCTAGAGTGAGCTATAGTTGCTGTTTTTTTTCTCCAGGGTTTTCATGGCTGAATTCTAGAAAGTTAAGACCTGAATCTGAATTTGGTTACTATACAGCCGCGCCGGCCCAGTGTCGTATGACAAGGCACCATAAAACAGGCACCTTATGAAAGCACGTTGATTACACTAGTAACTGACCATCCATTCATAAATTTGTCGTATTAGATTTAATCTATTTGTTTCTTTTTCCTTAACTGTGATAAGTTTCAGAAAATTTGTGTTCAAAGACACTTATGCTTTTCTAAGATTTTACTCATGTTCTTTTGCCATCCCGAGTAGCCTGTAGGTTTTCAACTTAAGCTATTACTGACATAATCCCTTCCCCATCCAGTAACAAAGATACAGTATATTAATAAAACTTGATCTTGAAGAGATATCTCAGGCAAACCAAGGTTCCCCTTGTGGGCAAGGTACACTATCCCCATTCATCAATGGCAAGCCACGGTCATTTGATGAATATGACACTGACTGGTGTGTGCAACCCAGATAAATCTTGAAGAAGGGATATCAAGATTTCCTCTAATTGCCGCCCGTAATCATGTTAAGCAGTTGACACATGTATACAAAGCGAAATAAAGTCAACATTATATCTATACATGTTTTTCCCACAGATAAGAAGGATGAACAAACATGGTGTTATTACGAGATAAATGTATTACATACGAAGATTGGTGTAGTTATAAATCGGTCTTAACGTAGGCTAATTTCAAAATGCTACATCAAACTCAGATTTAGGTTTGAAATCATATCCATGAATGGCTGGCGCCATACATAGTCAAACAATTTCATTTCCGCGGTTTAATTCAATTTTAGCATGTTTAGAGAGCCCGTTTAAGCCCGATTAGGAATGCTGACAACCACTTTGAATCAGTGTTTTAAAAATTGTGGCGAAAGATGGGGAAGAGAATGTCAATGATCTCAAAGACCCTCTAGAATTCAACAAAAATGTGATTTTAATACTCAGCCACATCGCCGAAACACGTTCGGATTACCAGATTACAGAATATGTCCTTGTACACACATTTCAGTATGCGATGGCAAAGAGTTGAAAGTACCTTAGTTTTTTTTTTTCCAAAGGTATCTGTGATCATGTCGATTTCCTCCCCTCTTTGACGATTCCAGAAAGTTAACGTCAATATACACACTAATGCTTTAATGTTCTTTACTCCCCTACATTTCCGTCTGGCGCTGGTACTTTTTAACGGGTTTAAGCGCCTGAACATAACCCAAGAGTATATCTTTAACATGAATAACGGGACGCAAGTGCCACGCCACAGGGAAAATTCAGTGCATTTATGAACATCATCATCACCTTCCATCGACCTTCCCACAACCCCAGGTAACACTTATTTTGAGTCAAGTACAACAGTTTGCATTATTTTTTATGTGGTTGTCCGGATTTAGGGCTTGCGGATATCCTCGACCGTGTCTCACCGTGGAGAAACGAGTTTAAGTGAGGTCGGCCCTATAACCCATTTGAAAAAATCTTGCCACCAACGATTAAGAGTCCGACTTCAGTGTCCTTCGTAAAACAGGAACATAAAAAGGTCGAAGCTATCATCACAGCTTCTGAAGTGGCTGTTGCATAGACTGGATAATGATCGATGGCGTAAAGTGAGTTACCCAAATTGTGTGTGTGTGTGGGAGGGGAAGGAGGGTAGGTTTTAAGGGGAGAGAGAATTGGTATGCACAATTTCATGCTGAAAACAACAACAGCAACACTAACAAAGAGCCATTTGGTGGGGGAAATAAATGTTTTTAATGATGGAGGGTATTTGAAACTTTTTTCTCACATTTCCCCTTTTCTTTCCTTTCTTACTTTCCTTTATGTAGGGTATGAGGTGGGGGAGAGAGGGGTGAACATTATTCCAGAAAAAAATTGGGGAAAAAAGAGGATATTTTCCTTGTGAGTTATCCCTTTGTCAAAAAAAGTATAGTAAGTATTCTT
>CM057171.1:6301524-6382734 GCA_029962745.1 Echinometra lucunter
CTTTCAAACTTGGAGAAATGCACGTTTTGTTTCATGCTACTTCGGCACATGACTCTTTGTTGGGGATAACAAACCATCTTGATTTCAAGGCATGACACATACTTTCATGGCTATTTGGCTACTCTGGGCAAGATTTTGAGCAAAGTATTATTCAGCACAATCAATGTCCAGGTTAGACTTTCTTAACATATCTTAAAGTGAGTTCGGAAATAAGATGAAATTAGAAGAGATGATACTCTTAATTTAAAAAAAAAATCACTCTTACTTTCGATTCTCCAGAAATGACTTTCAATCAATTACATTCTAATGTTTTTCTTTTATTTATTCAATTGTTCGTGAAAAGTTTGATTGATCTAATTTAATTGATTTTCTCTTATTTTTCAATTGAGAATCAAGGAAATGGAGGGGAAATGCCCGATTGGACTTAATTCACTTCTTGACAACTTCCGTAATCAGAGTGAAAAAAAGAATGCCCCAAAAGTTTAAAAGTAACCCTTACCAATACCAGTGTCAGATGGTACTAGGGACAAATTCTGCCATCGCAAACCTCATTAACAGTGTTATCCCAACAGGGAGAGCAAAAACATCACCGATGTTAACTCCGAAGAGCTCTTTCCGCACACCTTTTTAATATAAATTTTGTTTCATTCTACCATATTTCCCCCGAGTTGAGCCTTAATCAAGTGGTTTCCGCGGCATTTACTCTTCAACTTATTCATTCAAGCAGACATTAAATACTTCAATAACAGGAGATTCCAATGAACCGACTTATAATTTCTGGTATTATGGTGTCCTCCACTGTTGTCAGTTGTATACGTTAAGCCCTTGTAAATATGAAGTTCGCACTTTGTTTCTAAGGAGGACGGTTATAGATCAATTATTTATCAATCAATTGATTAATTCAGTTATTCATTCAGTTATCCTGTCGTTTATTCAGGCATCTATTCCAACTAGTACATTAATTAGGTCGCACAACTGACAAGAAGTAAGAATTACCAGATCTATTTTTTTTTTAAATCGTAGATATTTATGAAGCCCCATGGTATAATTCACCTTCTGAACAACGAAAGAGGGCGATGCGAAACTCTAACAAGAGTGTCATGCTGAGTAAAATGACTCATTACCTTCAGGTTATCACACATGTTAGCTGTCTATTTGAGGAGTAGAGACTTAGATCATTTCTGCCGCGTGTGGCCATCTGCATATACTCCGTCCTCACGTTTCTTTCGACATGTTTTAGCAGTCTTATCATTAAAGGTAACTTAGAAATATGCGATATTCAGTTCGGTACATTCGCGTAAATTCCGGGGGATGAGGTGTGCAAATACATACCCCCACTTTTCAAGGAAGAAATGATACTTCAATCAATCAGTCGTTGAAATTTTGATAAATTTATTATAAACAACGCTAGCAGTAAAAACTATATTTTCAAACGTTAGTAAAAAAAAAAAAAAAAAAAAAAAAAAAAACAGAGATAGGATAAGAAGGTCCCGATAGTATGTGTGGGTTTCTGAGAGGGTGGGTGAGGGTGGTTGGTAATCGTTTGTCGTTTGGCCAGAAACGGATTTACGCCGGTGGTTTGGTATGGTTGATTCTCTTAGTGCATTTGCCCATTAAAAAATTGTGGGCCTTTCCACCGAGAAAGGTAAATAAAATAACAATGCAAAGGTTTATTTGAGTATTATGAATAGCTTGCCTCCAAAATGTGTTATATTGATTTTTTTTTCAAACATTTGAGTTATTAACGTCATTGCGTTATTCAGCTGCAGTAATTTGCTATGAATACAATTTTAAGGCAAGGTTATCAAGTAACATAAAATAAATAGTAATTTTTAGTTTCCATAGACACATGTGCAAACTCAAGACAAGAAATGCATGTTTCTCTCAAGTTACGAAAATGGATTCAGCGCTTTTTGGAAAAAAGCTATTCATATATTGAATTGATAGGTTTGCTTGAAGTTTATGTAAATTAAGCTCAAAGTGAAAATATGGAGGAGAGAAGAATTTAGTCTATTTAAGGAACAAACCACAATCTTGAATAAGATTTAAGTGATTAACAGTCATAAAAGCTTTTACCGAGAATAAAAGTGAGATGTTATCATTTATCGTAGAGTACCTTGGTGCATATCGATGAAGTTTGTATCTGTATGGGCGGATGAGCTCTTTAAACATGAAATGTTATGTGACTCTTGATAATTCAGTATGTGAATGCGAGGATCTACTTTCCCCCTAATCATCATGAATTACATGCTTTCTCAAGTATAGAATGCTGATATTTCCGGTTGAAAACTAATTTTCGTATAAGTATGCCATTTTGGAAAATAGGTACTGACTGTTGCCAGGATCATTTATCATCAATTTTGCGATGTAACCGAAAAAAGAATGCACAAGGGCCTTAACTTATAGACACATAGTTCTGCACGAGAGCGTCATTTGGTTTATACCCAAATTATTCAAATATCACTATGACAGTAACTGAACTTCCAATATGACCCGAAATAAATGTGGGCCAATATAATTTCTTTTTTCCTCTTTGAACATTTCATCGATCATGCTGATCATATTAATAAGTAAATACTGTGGTGTGCCACAAATGAATTAGACTCGTCAGTGTCAAGACATATGATACTAAGTTTAATTTGATGAATTGTACAAAATATCACCATGACCGAACTTCTAGAGTGGGATAACCATGTGGTTCAACTGTTTTTCTTTTCAACATTTCTTCGATCAGTAAATATTGTGGTGTGCCACAAACAGATTAGAAGAGGAGGTTGATTCATGTATTACAATACTTCAAATTACACCACAACGTCTCCTTCTCGGTCCAGACTAATAGCATGATTCCATCAAAACTTAATTTATCATATTGGTGAATAAGTGATGCGGCGTCCCACAAAACTATGGATACAGTAAACGTCCAGACGTGTGTGGGAGCATAAGATAGATGTGTCAGCTTACAAAACTTCAAATCTGTAATAATTGGTGTGAAAGAATTGATCAGCGTAGGTGCCATTACGAGTACCTGAACCTTTCAAGCAGATTTCGAACATGATCCCTAACCCTAACCAGTACCATTGATGCAACCATTCAAAAAGTATTAAAGAAATTTTCATGCAGTAATTGAACTCTGTCACGGCTGAATATGTTTAAATATATATGACAGCCATTTGAAATTGCAAAAAGCACAAGAAAGCTCTTGGGAACTTTGGTTTAAAAGCTATGAGAGTTACCAGAGCTGCTGTATGAAAATTGAATAAGCTGAAATTCAGATTAAAAACTAATATGTTTAAGAGCCCGTGGTGATTGCATATCAAGGTTTCATTCGGTTGTGAAATACAGAAACGCATACTAATGCACTCTTTGCACACATGGTTTACTCCTTCCACCATGCTTTCTATGTCTCTTTCAGAAATGATAACAATGAGAAAGAAAGTGGAAGGCAAGAAAAGAAGAAAGAGAGAGAGAGAGAGAGAGAGAGAGAGACAGGGAGAGCGGCATTAAGTTATATTAAAACCGTCAAAATAACGAATAAATTAATAAAGAGAAATTAAATGCTGCTTTCTTTTATCCCTGAACATGTGCCTATATTTTTTTTTTCTTTTTGAGTTTTGAAAAAAAATGGTAGTATATAGTGAGAAGAACAAAAAAGACAGAAAAGTTTATTTGTGGAAATACGAAGAGTATAAACAACGTTCTTGAACTCAAAGTGGAAAGATCCAGCGAGACTGTTGTAGAACATCGTGCAAGTCCCTGATAATTAGGAAAAAACGGAGTTTGTCCAGTTATCCATTTACTATTGAAAAATGATGTATAAGGGGGTAAAAATTTTAAGCTTCAATTCTAATAACTCTTTATTGTCGCGTATTCCAACAGGAATTGAGTGATTTGATCACACTATAACATCACGTAAGACAAATGACTGATTAAACTCATTGCCTTTTGTTCATCTTGTAATTGCAGTAAAGTAAAAGGATGTTGAAGTAATTGAAAGGGATTAGATATAAACAGCTAATTTCCTCTGGTATATATAAAAAATTCAGCATGGAAATTTAATAACCCAGCTATCTGTGGAGCATGAAGAAAATCAAGGAAAATGGTCTTATCGTTCCTGCTGTTGCTAGATTTTTCGCTACGCCACGGCATGATGACACAAATGTTCATGAAATACTTATGTCGCTTAGTTGGAATCATTTCTATCATTGTACCTACGCCCCTACTATAATGCACTTTTGAAAAATAACATCACTCTCATTTGCCTTATCATGATCGCTGTGAAGCGACCGGCTTTATCAGTTTATTGAAGGGTTGTAAGGGGCTGGTCATACCGTAATACCTGAATGAAAGCAAAAAGGGAGATTACACCTCACTATTCAGGGCGTGGTATGTGCCGAGCCTGTGAGCATCCCTTTTTTGTTTTTGTTTTTGTTTTTGTTTTTGTTTGTTTGTTTGTTTGTTTGTTTGTTTGTTTGTTTGTTTTTGTTTTTTTTTTGGGGGGGGGGTTATGTCTCATGGAGGCTTGTACATCATCCGTGTACATGAAGACGAGTAAAAAGACACCTTTTCGCATCAATCACGTAACGCACATTACACGTTTAGGGTATCTCAAACACAAAAAAATTGGAAAAAAGAGAGGATATTAAATTCAGAGGGGCTGAATTCTTGAATAGGATGTGAAATACCATACAATACTCCCTGTCAACATGGTCAAGGGTATGAAAATCGGAGGTGTTAGGTGGATTACCCTGTGTATCAAAGCCACTCCTACGTCAGTCAAGGAGTTATCCTTGCTTCAATCTTCATTTAGGGTGCTTTTCAGAAAGTGATGTGCTCGGATGATGTACAGGCCCGAATGAGACATATCACCCACCCCGCCCCACACGGGGTCGAGCATACTGATACACAATGGCATTCAACCATGTCAACAGAGGACGGTGTACTTTTGATAAAAAAACAACAACAACAAACAAACAAAAACAAACAAAAAACCCTAAATATATCGTTATCGTTATCGCAAGCCTTTATCTTATTTTGTGAAGACTTTGGGAAACGCCATGATAGAATATCATGATGATCATTTCCAATCACTGCCAATTGCGTGTCATGACCAAAAGATCGCGTACGGGTGAAAAGCGAAGGGTGGACAATTATCGATCCATTACTTTCTAATTTCCCTGCCATGACGGCGCTTTCAGAGAATTGTGTGTTACTATTGAATTATCATATTACGTGAATGAGGGGGAACACATGTGACATGTGAGAAATATAAAGAGCTCAGACTCATAATCATATTCTCGTCATCAAATCCGCCTGCACAAGAATAACAAGTCTGTACAGATCTTGTCAATAATTTCAATTATGTGACCAAAGTAGAAACTACTGCACAGATTTCAAGAATTGTCATATCAAATAATGTTGTACTTAAGAAATTCTCTTCAGAAAGGGCAGCGGGCGCATATTATATCCATTAACTCACAGAATATCATGTAATAGATAGATCGAAGTAGAAACTACTGCACAGATTTCTAGAATTGTCATATCAAATAATGTTGTACTTAAGAAATTCTCTTCAGAAAGGGCAGTGGGCGCACATTATATCCATTAACCCTCAGAATATCATGTAATAGATAGATCATCTCTTTCAGGGCCGGATGTGCTTTATGTTTCTCAACGATTGATAATAATAATAAAGATAATGATTTACAGTTTTTATATAGCGCATAAAACATTAAATCAGTACGTGCCTATGCGCCTTTGAAGAGAAAGAAAAGATACGTTAGTGAGTTCACCGTTTTTAAGCTAATGGCCCAGTCACATAGTGCTCGGCGTCCGGCGTTGCGTCTAATTGCGAAAAACTATGCTGCATACAAATGAATGCAAAATGAACGGAGGCGACGGACGTAACTCAACGTAAGTGACTCTATGTGACTGAGGCATTAGATACATTTTGATTAAGTGTGTTTTAAGGAAAGATTTAAACTTAACCTACTGTGCAGTACGGCGTCCCCTTTTGGTGGTTAATTTGCCATATCTGTTGATTCAAAATACGAATAATTACACCTTGTAGACAAGTGGAAACAGGAAAATTAATCGCAAACTTCGTGTCCATTTTCAATGTAGAATTTTGTGCAAATTTCGAAAAAGAAATATTGTTTTGTCACTTCTGATGAAATAAAATTGGCAACACGCTGAAAATTTTACAATCATAACTTGGCAATTTTTATTTAAAATTTTGCATTTTTATTCAAGTTAGATCTTCTTGCATAAACTTTTAAAAACTATATGGGATTTGGGGAAAAATCAAATTGCTACCAGTTTCAGGAGGGAAAGCTCCGTAATTTAGCCCTAAAGAGACATTTACCGTAATTGGTGTCATGCTATGTCGACATATCTACATAAATGACTGTTCAGTTTAAAAAAAAAAGATACAGATACCGCTCTGAATTTGAAGGCAGATGCGTTGGGTTTATTACCCATTGCCAATGTCAAATTTCTTTGGAAATGTTCAACTGCGACTGCAGGTCTCAAGAAGCTCACTTTCTTAATTAAAACAGAAGAAGGTCACTTTCTTAATTAAAACAGAAGAAGAAGGGGGAGAAAAAGATTAACAAGAAGGACATGAAGAAGAAGATGAAAAAGAAGAAGGTGAAAAAGAAGAAGAAGAAGAAGAAGAAGAAAGTGGAGAAGTGAAGTAGTATAGTAGTACATGTACTGTGTTAAAAAACATTTCCCACTTTTGATTTTTAATAACGGGAAAACTATAAATCAGATGATACTTTCATCGATATCGGGTATAGCTGAATAGTGTACAATTTTGTTGGAAGTGATTTGAATATGATATCATAAATCACTTTCATAAAATTCATGATTATTTTTTAAGTTAGGTTCCAGATTTTGCTCAATTTCCAACCCTCTGTACAAAACTTGAACTTTGCACAGGAGTCAGTGGGTGTGTATGGGAGTGTATGCTTACAATGACCATGAACAATGGACATGAATACCATGTCTTTGGATTTCCAGTGAGCAAGCTTTTGGTCAATAGGTTCAGGGCACATGAATGCTTTATTAATTATTCATGATGAATTACCCTGGCCACTGCTGGTCTGAATTCAGGGTAAAGGGTAAAATGCAAGCACATATAAAAAGCGACCACATGTTTCCATGCGCTTGCATACACTATTGTTTTGTTGTTATCATTATCATCATCACCATAAACATAAACATCAACAACAACATTGTTATTTGTCATTCGAATGAATGAAATCACTTCTCAGTACTTTGATTGCTTCAAAATCCATTAAAGACATCTGAGAGCATTAGTTTACAGTTAGTGAGGATGAAGGCTAGCTGTGACAGTGCATTTCCTCATGAATGATTAATAATGCTTTCATACCCTGGCTATTGTGTGGGTACACTCTCACACACACCCACTGACTCTTGTGCAAAGTTTAAGTTTTATACAGAAGGTTGGAAATTGAGCAAAATCTGAACCCTGACTTAAAAAATAATCATGAATTTAATGAAAATGATTTATGATATCATGTTTAAATCACCTCCAACAAAATTGTACACTATTCAGCTATACCCCATATCAATGCCAGTATTATCTGACATATAGTTTTCCAATCACTAAAGATCAAAAGTGGGAAATGTTTTTTAAAACACCTAGTATTAGTAATAGTAGTAGTAGTAGTAGTAGTAGTAGTAGTAGTAGTAGTAGTAGTAGAAGTAGGAAGTAGCAGTAGTAGTAGTAGTAGTAGTAGAAGTAGGAAGTAGCAGTAGTAGAAAGAAACAAAGAGGAAAGAGAAGAAGAAGATTAATTGAACTAGCAGCAGTAGTAGTGAAAGAGGAGGAGGAGGAAGAAGCAGAACAGAAGAAGAAGAAGAAGAAGAAAAGAAGGAGAAGAATAAGAAGAAAAAGAAGAAGAAGAAGAAGAAGAAGATGATGATGATGATGAAGAAGAAGAAGAAGAAGAAGAAGAAGAAGAAGAAGAAGAAGAAGAAGAAGAAGAAGAAGAAGGTCGATAAACAATACTGATGAAGCAAATGCCTGGTCCATATATAGTTTGAAATTTTGGTAATTTGTGGTAAAAGAAAAGAACATTCATTTCTAATACATAACGCTGGTTCATTCATAAAGTCAGTGATTATGGAAATGAACGGAGGGGACTTTTTCTTTATTTTTCTTCTGATGGATGGGAAGCTATAAAATAGACTCAACAGCCGCGGGCTTAGCAGTATAGGAAGCAACAAGACACTTCAGTTATCGCCTATCTCGTCTCTGTCCTAACATCCCATTGATTAAATTATTCAATATTCCAATGAAGGGGAACCCACAAAAAAACCACACCTTTAAACCACACAGAAGGGACTGTAATTTACAGTATGTCATTAGAACCCGAGCCAAATTTTGCCACTTATAACATCACTAAGATGGGCCCGGTCAAAAGTGGCTGTTCAAAGTTAAAAATATTGCTATTGCATTTGACCCATGCTGCTTGCCTGAAAAGGGTTTCTAATATCTACTTCTGGCATACTACAACCACCACCACCTCTACTACTGCTACTGCTAATACTACTACTATTACTGCTGCTGCTGCTGCTGCTGCTGCTGCTGCTACTGCTACTACTGCTACTACTATTACTACTACTACTACTACTACTACTACTACTACTACTACTACTACTCCTCCTAATACTACTATAATACTATACTACTACTACTACTACTACTACTGCTGCTGCTGCTGCTGCTGCTACTGCTGCTGCTGCTGCTGCTGCTGCAACTGCTACTACTGCTACTACTATTACTACTACTACTACTACTACTACTACTACTACTACTACTACTATAATAATATACTGCTACTACTACTTCTACTACTACTACTACTACTACTACTACTACTACTACTACTACTACTACTATTACTACTGCTACTGCTGCTACTACTGCTACTACTACTTCTACTACTGCTGCTGCTGCTACTGCTACTGCTGCTGCTGCTGCTGCTGTTACTACTACTACTACTACTACTACTACTACTACTTCTACTACTACTGCTGTCACTATTACCGCCACTTCTGCTTCTTCTGCTACTTCTGCTACTACTACAACTACCACAACAATTACTACTACTGCTACTATACTACAACTACACTACTACTACTACTACTACTACTACTACTACTACTACTAGTACTATAATTGTATATTACTACTGCTACTGCTACTACTATTACTACTACTACTACTACTACTACTACTTCTAATACTACTTCTTCTTCTACTACTACTAGTACTACTACTGTCACTCTTACCGCCACTTCTGCTTCTTCTACTATTTCTGCTACTGGGAAAATCCACAACATATGGGACACAGAGCTCAAACTTTGAAGTCGCACTGTGTCCTGTTAATTCCAAATAAAAATCTAAAGTCACTACAGAGCTCCTTTTTTTTGTTACAAATAAACATTTAAGATTAAAAAATTGAAATTCGACCTTCCTGCGGAGAATAACATAAACAAACAAAAAAATTGCACATATGGGACTATGATCAGGGAAAAGTGCTTTCTATGCCTCTTATTCTGATATTTACTCATTTTTCTCAGATCTGTTTTCATTTAATATTGATTTTAATGGATTACTTTAACAGGTTTTTGGTAGTTAATGAATGAAACACTAATGGAAATGTGCAAAACCTACGCTGAATTTAAGCGTAACGTCAGTTACGTAATGTCAGCCAACATGTCTTCAGTAAATTTTTCATGGCACTAAAAACAAATTATTCAAATGGCTCATTATTTTGCACATCTCCTCCCAGTAACCCAGGTGTAATGTCAAATGAATAACATAATCCCTACAAGTCTGAGACATGAGATATATTAATTTGATACGACACCATCATTTTCCATGTCTTTTTGCGTAACGTCAGTTACCGGCCCCCTTTTCGCTTGCTGTGTGATAAGACATGCAATTTGAGATGAAAACTGTCCATGTGTTTCTTCCACATTATCAACTCATTTATCTACAGTAATTAAAAGCCGAAGTAAGTGTCATTCACAAAACTACAATATAAACAATACCACTCGTCAGTTACCATGGAATTGCCCTACTACTACAACTACCACAACAACAACAACAACAACAACTACTACTACTACTACTACAACTACTACTATACTACTACTACTACTACTACTACTACTACTACTACTACTACTACTACTACTACTACTACTACTACTACTACTACTACTTCTCCTATTACCACCAATACTGCTTCTGCTACTACAACGTTTACTAATACATCTAATTACTGCAACGGCTTCTACTAACTCTGTTACTTTAGTAATGTTATAGTATACTTCTACTAAGACCACCACTACTACTTCTACTACTTCTTGTGATAATGAATAAAATAGTTTCTTTATTACACATTTGTTTTTAAGTTTTTCTTCTCTCTATTCCTCGGCATCTCAGGTGAACGGACTGGTTCAGACCACTCTGGCAGATCATTAGCAAGTAAAGAAGGTATGCAACATTTGATAAAAATATATATACTTTTTAGATGCACCGCTTTTTGAATTGAGACTACATATATATATATATATGTATATATATGTATATATATGTATATATATGTATATATATGTATCTATATATATATATATATGTATATATATATATATATATATATATATATATATATATATATGTATATATATATATATATATGTATATATATATATATATATATATGTATATATATATATATATGTATATATATATGTATATATATACTCAATTTAAAAGAGACGAATCTAGAAATACATATAGTCTTAATTAAAAACAGATACATCTCTGAACTTCAAAAAAGGCATTTAAGAGCAGCCTCTTATTGCTTCTTTTGTCAAAAGAGAGAAAAAATGAAAAAAAAAATTATCCTTTAATCATAGCTCTGCATGATGATTGAAATCATGCTGATCTGTGATTCCTGGAAAGTCCATCTTATCTTAAAAATGAAATATTCAGTTTTCAAAGTTAAAAAAACAACAACATATACTTAATTTCAAGAAAACCCACAGCTACAAATTCGATGTTTTTGTTTTTAAATCTGATTTTTAAAATCATGGATAATAATCAAAGTCCATATTATTACGGAAGAATATACGGCTCCCTTTGATTAGGAATTTCATATTTGCGATATCATTATTACAAGGTTTGAATTTCACTATGTGTGAAATTGGAGGCAAACAATATCTCCTGAACTGCGTTGGTGAATGTTGGTGCAAACACTATACCCTTCAGAATATTGATGCACTCTAAGCATATAGTCAATCCAAATCGGCTTCAAATCTTAGACCATCTCAAGACGTGCCTGACGTCACTATACAGGATGATTGCCCAGAAGGCTTCAAATACTCGAATCCTTTGGTTTTGCCATCATTCTGAATGTGATATCTATCTATCATGTCTATCATTTAAGTTTTAAATGCTGCTATTTCAAATTCTTCCAAAATTGAATTACCGCCAGATTTTAAATGTGCTGGGGGGGGGGGGGGGTGTGGAGCTTCACAGATATCCACCTTATACTGCAAATTGAAAAAAAAAAATCTCTTCGAAGGATCTAAGCTGTACATGCCTTTAAAATGTTGGTGGCATGTGACGATACATTTTCCCCACCTCCTTTTCCCTCTTTTGTTTTTTCATCCCTCCGCCTTGCCTCTGTGATTTTGCTTACTTCATTTTCCTCTCATACTTTTCTCTTTAGTGCTCTCTTCCTCTGTCACCTCACACACGCCCACACTCTCCATACCGACCTTATCTATACTCAGCGCTACCCACAATATGTTTATCCTTCCTTTTTTCAATTTTCTTCTTTCCTTAAGCAGGGGATGACAAATTTCCATATCCATCTATCCTTTCAAGTGTCAAAGCGTCCTCAAATAAAGAAGGTTAGTATTAACCTAACAATACGTCATGGAAGTACTCTTTGCATGTCATTTAGGAAAAATATCATAATAAAAATGTCCCTTAGAAAGGATTTCTCTTCAAATACCATCAAATTGGAAATATGACGAGAAAAAGCTGACAAGTCCGGAGATGACATTAATGCCAGATTTGTGTGTGGTCCCATATAGTTTTTTTTGTGCAGTCAAGTACCTTTTGGGGAAAGTAAGTGAATTCTTGTCAAGTTCAAGTTCAAGTTCAAGTTCAAGTTCAGGTTTTATTTCCAATATAACACAAGACATAATTTTTTTTCTTCTTTTAAGCAGAAATATCGTAAATAAACAAACATACAACATTTTTCCTCTAAATTAACATCAAAACAAATTAAATGTCTGCTTGACATAGTGTATTAAAAGAAAAAAAAAATGATATTGGAAAAGAGAAATCCACAAAAAAGCAATGCTTGTAGTGACGTGGATTCCTCAAGAAAGAAAAAGGAAAGTAAAGAAAAGAAAACAGAAGAATGTATGATACAGAGGTAGGTGAAACAGCAGTATATATTACAGTTGCAGATTCGATAATCTCCAAATCTCACACTATGCATCAGTGTTTAGTTATCTAACTCTACCAGTTGCCTTGAAAAGTTTTTTTTCGCATTTTGATCGCATGACAAGAACCCAGTTTATGTCTAACAAGTTTAAGCGAGTTTCTAGCCTCTCTAAATTTGTTTGAACGTACGAGGTAAACTGAGGTAAGAGGAAATAACAAATTCACCGAATCTAAACTGTTTCAAAAGGAAATTGAAAAAAAAAGTCTCTTGCAGTCTTATGCTGCAATGAGCAACTGAGCGAGCAAGATTCACCTTTCTCTTTTTTTTGTCTCTGTCTCTCTCTCTCTCACTCTTTTCCTCCCTCTTCCTCTCCTTTTTCTCTTCTCTCTCTCTTTCTCTTCCTTTTTGAAGTTACTTTCATTCTCATTTTCTAATTCATTTTCCTCCACACTCCAGTCTTCTCTTATTTAAATTCTTTTATTCTTCTTTTAGCTATTTCATTAGTTGTGAACCATAGTACTTCCCATCTATTCATATTTTTTTGAAAATATTTTTGAACTTAATCTGGTGTACTATACTTGATTTATTATCATATTATCGATTTATTGTTATCACATGATCAATCAAAGCAAGAATACATTTAAGTTATTTGGCATGTGTTTTACAAGCTTTGCTTTTCATTATGTCCAACTGTTTTCTCACTTTTATTATGCTTCTGGTCAAATATGTGCATTTCTGTGATTAACTATCTAATATTGATTATATCGATGAAAAGACATTCTTATTACTGCTGTCATTACCTATTTCTGTTAATTTTGTTATGCACTGTATTGATAATTTTATGTGTATGATGAATGAAAAGGGTGAATAAAGTGAACTGAACTGAACTCAAAATAGGCTTTTAATTATTATTCACTCATGAAGAGATAGCTTTATTTAATGGAGAACACGAGATTGAGATAAGCCGTTTGATATCGCATAAAATATATCACCCCAAGCTCTTGACATAAAAATAAAAAGAATTTAATCATCGAAAGATCGAATTAAGGCTTCAAAGTGGTTGTGCGATACTGCAGTTTAGAAATATTAGACCCTCCTTATTCCCCTTCTGGCTACCCTCGACCCACCTTCTAACATAGGTGAGATAAATTGACACAAATGAGGACTTTTAAAAGTAAAGACTACCTTGGTCAAAATAAAATTATCCCAGACAAGAACAGAATAGATGCAACACTCACGAACATGCGAAGCCTCACACCCGCGCACTCGTCGTATTCCCATTTGTAAATCACACACACACAGAGAAGAAGAACAGCAGTGGCAGTATCTGTTAACATTTATTGAGATAAAGGCTATAATGTGGAATGTATATTCTATTTCATTACACAAATAAGTATTTTACTTTGGCTGTAATAAGTATGGAACAATTTGAATACATAATTCGTGAGAAACAGAGACGGTTCTAGTTTATCCCCCAAATTTATGAAATATAGTTTTATTATCAGTATCTCAAGAGTTTATAAAATTAAACTTTATCAGTACTTCTTGGATTGAAAAAAAAAAAAAACAAATGAAATTCACTGCTATAAAAAATGAATTTGTTTATGTAACCCGAAACCATTAAAGACTCGCTTATCGCTACAGTGCAAGTTTTTATCAAATCTCTGACTGCTTGATTAAATCTTTGAAATCCTCTTCCGTGAGGATCGTTTAATTTTTCTCTCACGTGACTTTGGAAAATGAAAAAAAAAAAAAAAACAGAGACAAATATATAGATAACAGGAACTGCAAAAAAAAAATCGAATGAAACATAAAACATGTTATACGCTCATAATCATAGACGTGAAATTATCGAAGAAAATTATAAACTTAATACAAACTTCGGATAACAAACATGACAAAGAAATATTAACTTTTATATACAAACATATGTCAGGGCAATATTTCAATAACCCACCATTTATTGGTATGCATATAGAATGTATTCCAATACGAATAAAGGTCAGTTGGAAAATATTTCTTTTCTAGACTGTACTAATAAATTTTGATGACAGATATGTGCAGAACAAAAATGTGAGTGCAACTTGTGAAATGAGCAACAGTTAAGTATTTACTTTGTACTGAAATGAAAAGCTGCAGGGCAGAGACTTCTTAGAAAATGGGGTTAACGTAGGTTTTCTCTTTTTTTGAATTGCAACACTACTATGCATTTTGTTTTCTAACCTTCTGCAGATATTCAAAACAAACCGAGAAAACCAAGGTGCATTTACGATAATGGAGCAATACGAATTTTATTAGAAGGTAAGTAATTGTCTAATAGTAGCAAACATGATTTTCCTTTCCAATAGTTTTTCTGTTCTTTTCAGTAGATATTATGCGCCTGGTGCTTTAAAAAACAAAACAAAAAACAGAATCTCTTAATCATAAAGCTTTTTAGATTTGGGATTCCTATTCCTTTCAGAGTAGTTCTTGTTCATTTTTTCCAAACATGCTCTTTTCACAATGTATTAATTGTTCTGGAGATTCCTTTCCTTTCAGTATAGTTACTGTTCATTTATTCCAAAAATGCTATTCTCGCAATGCATCAATTGCACTAAGGCAACACATACTGCAACTTGTTGGAGACATCCAACTTTCAAATGAAAAAACAAAATGTGGATATATATATATATATATATATGAGATCAATTGAGAGAATAATAGCGAATTATTCTCTCAATTGATCTCGCATGTATTTATTTTCACGAGAGTTGTCAAAGTTGTTGTATATGTTACCTGATCACAAATATATATATATATATCTTCCTCGTTCTTTCCAGTTTTCTGATAAGTTTTTTATATGTTGTCATTATCTATTAAGCTGACTTGTTTGTTATATATTTCCTCGACAGAACTTATATTGGAATTTTTCGAAGACCTAGCAGACATGAACATAGAGCTGAGTAACAATGAAATACACATCCTTTCAAGAAGGTTGCGTGGTTTTTATCACAAGGCAACGAAACACCCTGCAGTACACGAACACAGAATCGCCTTTTCGTCATTAAAACCCACTTTTCACCATGATCACGAAGAGACGTTACCCAGGGCAACATCGACAAGCCTCGTGCCTCTTTCAAATGAAGTAATGGTATGTTTTTAATGAATTGTATGCAGATATAAAGATTAACCCCTTTGCTACTGGAATCTGATGGTCCCTGTATTCGACCTGTGGGAATCATGAAATTAAGTATTCAACGGCTTAATATTGTATTTCCGTGTCAACCCAGCCCTGTCTCTGAACCTACTAAAAGATGATGGCAGAGATCTAGACCGTGTGAGTAAAACTATAGGCCACATCCCTTGTAAGAGAAAAATCAGGTAACCTGTTGTCTATGGGAACCAGTGGAGCGTTTCGTAGAGTGTCTTATCAGTGATTTTTTTTTTTTTTTTTTTTTTTTTTTACTGACAACTGTTATCAGCTACTGAAATCCTAGCATCTTATTGGCTGAGAGCAAATTTGTCAATAAAAACCACTGACAAGACACTTCATGAAACGCTCCCCAGGGCCGGTATTCTGAAAATTGTTTTTATCTTTTATGTTAGCTTCACTGTGTTAATTGTCATAACAAATTTTAGAGGCGTACTTATGATTGGTTTGAACTGCGCAAATGACCAGCACGCAGGACAAAAGTGCGCGATGTGAGCCAATGGCGTACGCTATTTCTGATTGCTATGGCAATTAAAATAAGATAAAAGATAAAACAATTTTCAGAATACCAGCCCTGGTGGTCAATGCAGTTTGAGAATTTGGCAGTCAACGGGTTAATAAGGGCTGGGTAGATATGTCAATAGTCTCGTTTCCAAGTAACCTGCTAGACAGTCTCCGAGAGAGGTAAGAAAACAGGGGAGCGTTTCATGAAAGTTGTCAGCACTGACAAGTTGTCAGTCTCTGACAGTTACCATAGTAACAGTCAGTGATCAGTGCTTCTCAGCCAATCAAAACCAAGGATTTTGCTGAAATTGTCAGTGCTGACGACTTTCATGAAACGGTCCCCATGTTAGAGTCGGGAAAAGCTGTCACAATTGAATAAGTGTAATGATTATTACCCCAATGATAAAACAATCATACGTGTCTGCGATAGTCATATCTTTCTGCCACCTGCAAAGCGAACCGAAAATCTAAACATTATTGATAAAAATATCAAGGCTCTTCTATCAAAGAATTGTTCAAGTCTTAGTCATAACCATGAAACCTACACATGCGCGTCGCAAACAACAGTTGATATTCAGTTGTGTCAATTCACTTGTCTTTTGGGTCGAACGAAGTTATGATTAAATGGGTTATTTATTGATTGATAAACCAATTGATTGGCATATTTACTGACTGAGTAATTGTTTGATTTGGTTACACCACCATTTGCGGTGATATTTCTTTTCTGACATCCAATGTACATACAAAACATGTAAAAAGTAATATTCCAAAACAAGAAGAAATTCTCAGTTCCTCATTCAAACATGACGTGTTAATGAGATATTTCAGAATATATACAACAAAGAATATTCCCTGGTAAATTTATGTAAGTCCATCAGAAAGAAAATGAAAATGTGAAAGCATTTGAAATAATAACGTTCACCACTCTCAACTTCGCTGATACTTAACAGAACATATACCAATTTTTGTTATATATGAATTAGGCCTCTTGTACAAAATTTATTTTTGCTCACTCATGCGTAAAAAATTGCTCATTTATTCGTGTCATGTGATACAAAGGACCCCTAGCTATCCGAACGTACCCCATCTTTCTGAAAATGTTTTGAAATATTCAGATGGCAACTCTTCCCGCGACTGTCAGTTTTTTCTTGAGCATATATGTCAGTACAAACAAGTTGGTAAGTTCCAGACAGATAAAATGAAACAAACCATGCAGCATTTGAAATATAGGAACCCAAAAGTATAGAATCTTTTTATGTAGGGAGAAGGAATATACAAATACCTCAAACATTATTTTAAACATCTCAACTAAAAATGTAATTTCTTAGATTACTCTACTGGCGCATCGATACGATCAAATATACTTGTGTATATTTTGATCTCTCGCAATTTTTTCGCTCCAATTTTTTGTAACCAATATATTTTCAGCCTTTTCTGTTGCGGTGTGTAGGAGAAAGTAAATATTGCCATGACGTTGATGAAACAATAAGCTTTAACCTTAGGCAAAGTACGTCACTGATAACTAATCAGCGTGAAATCAATGTCTAATGTGTCGCAAGGATGGTATTTATGGATGTGTTAGTGTAAGGTTTGCCCGATGATTATAGTATGATCCTCAATACCCCCCACACAGTGAGCAACTAGCTGTTTTGTAGCCGTTTTGTAGCCGTTTTGTCTCCCTTTTATAATCGTTTTGTAGCCGTTGTGCGGCCCTTTTGAAAACGGCTACAAAACGGCGAATTTTGTCCAATTAGATTTTTCCATAAACAGCTATGAAACGGCTACAAAGCGGCAAATTTTGTGCACTCTGCACAGCTTAGTTCACTTTGCCACTACCTGGTAAATTGGTCATGAAGAAAAGAAGAAAAGAAATGTAAGAATGTCAGCAAGGTTGTCCAACTCTTGGCTCCTCCAATTATCTTTATAATGAAAAAAGTGAGAAAAAGAATGCTCAATGTATAGTATGTAAAGCTTAATATATGTATGCTTAATGCTTCAATAGTCAACATGGTCGAGGTAATGGTTTTACTTGGGTACCATTTTGGGTCATTCAGTTAGTTTTCGGGTCAAAGATCACTAGCAGGTATAATGGTGAGCTAAAAGTTAGAATTTTGAAATCGAATGTCATGAATGTAGACCTTCTGATTTGTTGATATACGTTTGTTTCTCCCCTACAGAGTAAACGGAGTGGTCAAATGCAAGAAAGCTGTGAGAGCGAGAGCTACTGGGACATAGTTGACCACGGAAAGCTGCAGAATGAGACCACTGTGGAACTCTATCCTAAATCTTGGTTATTTATGCGGAGATGCATTTCAGAAGGAAGCACTTGCAATATGGGATATGACTTTTTGTAAGTCCACGTTTACATGTGAGAAAAAATACTTAATTTGGTATTCTACAGCGCATTCAAGAATTAAAACAGGCAAAACAACAACAACAACAAAACATGCACACAAACTCACAAAACCAACAACAACAAAAACAAACTCTTGGGGGTCATCACGATGATTATTTCCCGATATTTGAGATATTTTAGAGAAGTCAGCGACTCTTGGGTCAGGTTACTCATTCACGACCCGGGGGGGGGGGGAGGCTTTGAACACAAAAACTCCCGCGGAAGTTTGGTTAAGCCTTTCGAATGGTAAGCCGTTCTTTCGAGACTGAAGTACAATCGAAATGTGAGTACCATTTGAGATTTTCCAGATTAACCAGACCCCAGTTTTACATGAGACGCGATATGTCCCTTGCTTGACACTGGATATAGACAGTGCCCATAACATAGCCCAAATAACATTTTGCCCCGATCTCTATTTTCCAGCTCCTAGCTTATACTATGTACATGTTATATGCTTACATTCTTTTGTTCTGTTATTTCTTATCTCCTACTCCAAAAAGTAAAAATAGCCGAAAGGTAAGGTAAAACACAATAAATACGTGATTGAATAATGAATAAATGAATGAATAAATAAATCCATCAATTTATTCATTAATTTATTACTCCAAATAACAAGAATTATCAAAATTAATAAATAATTCAGAAATAAATGAGAAAGGTATCAGCGATATTTTTCCTGGTAGAAAAATCTAATTGTAGAAAACAAAATCAGGGCTACATTATCATGATTATATATTCAGGCATAGGAATAAAAGCCCTGAAAAGAACTGGCGAGCTCCGCTTTACACGAAGAGCTTTTTTTAAAATTCCTGTTTCAGTCGATATGATATGATCATTTTCAGGAGAATCACTAGAACACTACCAAGTGGGAAAGAATACATTACGTAACGGTCAAACATTTACCATGCTTCACCTACGATCGAGTTCTGTTTCAAAGATAAAAAGTATTACATTCGACGTAAATAATGTAAGGAGAAGCATTCTAAAATATTCCTTTTTCAATAATAGGCTAAATGATGTCAATAAACAGTTGACAAAGCAGCAATAGATGATTTTCTTTCATAAACATGTGTAAAAAATGGTGATCACTTGAAATACTATATGCCTCAAATCCCAATATGCATTCAACGGGCTTAAGTCAGTCATCCCTGCATATTCAGAAGTGGATCATAAGCAGATAACGTATTTTTTGTAAATTTTTATTCCAACTTCCGAAGCCTCAAGAATATTACGTCATTCATCGCCATGGGGGGGGGGGGGGGATTCGGTTCGTCCCAGATTTCTCTCGTCTCTTCAGCACTGATCTGGAGGTGTTTCACAAAGACTAAGATTGACTAAAATCGCACTTAACTAGGGTTGGCCATTCATGCCACTGGTTTCTTTCACCATGGCTCTCTTAGGATTTGCAAATCATGGTCACAAATCTGCAGAACTGACAATTTTTATAGTTCATTGATCAAGAAAACAAAAAATCTAAATTCTGAAAATTTCTGACCGTGATTTAGGTATCCCTTGAGAGAATGATGGTGAAAGCAAACAGTGGCATGAATGGCCTGCCGTAGTTAAGAGCGATTTGGGTCAATCTTAGTCTTTGTGAAACACCCCCCAGGTTGATACGATCTGGGTGCAAAGTTGAAGCGAGAACAGAATAGTACTTTTCCTAGCCAGACTGGTATAGGTTCCTTCTTCTTCTTCTTCTTCTTCTTTTTTTTTTTTTGCTTCAAAGAAAGTTGATAATAGGGCACCCATATTTTCTTTAAAGCAACAGTGAACTAATCCTTATCATGATGTACTTACAACAGCGCTAACTTACGGCTACTCAAAACCAGAGACTCTCAGAAACATTATATTCCTTGTGTCTTTTCGTGAATTTCTTTAGTATGAATAAAAATACATTTTAACAGATGTTACTCAAAAAATAAAGCTCTCATTGATCACAATAGAGCATGCTGGGAGCAAAAAGGGGACAAAATCAGTAGTTTAGGACTGAGAGGGCGCTATTTCAAAATCCCATACAAGGGTGCCAGTTCGCTCTGGCTTTAAATGCAGGCAAAATTTTCATTTATTTATTTGCTTTTATTATTAATTATTTCACGTTTTCATTTTCAGAAATATTAGGTTTCCCGGGGGAAGGGGGCCTTTTTTACCGATGTTTATATAGGCCTACTGGGAAAATATCACTGGGAAACTAGTATCCTCCCCCACCCCTATCCCCCAAAAGATATGAAACAAGGAAAAAAAAAAGTCAGGAATTAAGACATAGGTTTTGATATTGTTCAAAATTAGACACATTTGGGAGTCAGACTGTAATGGATGAATAGACTTACATAGCCGTCAACGAGCTGAAAAGGTCAGGGTATATTGATGCAGAGAAAGATATCTTCATAACTAACATAATAACATAACAGGTGACAGAAGATCCAATCAGTTTCATGACATTCCACTGTTATTAGCAGAATAACACATTTTCTCTCTTTCACTTATTGTCTGGAGTGCGAATAATGAATGATGACGGCATTACTGTTCTGACAGTCTTGGATTACACGCTGCCATTCCAATGGTATTTGTTTGGTTGATCTTTTATTTAGAGATAAAGCGAGGTCTTGATATTATTTTGAAAATGATCTTAGACGATGTGACGTTAACATCCAAATTTTTTGAGAAGATATGATCTGAATAACAATCTACATTTGATTTCACCTCGACCTATCTCCAATAAACTCTTTCTTATTTTATCTTACGCCAGTAATCTTATGACGAAAATAACATCCAAATTAAAAGGATTCGACTTGATGAGGATTTCACTCCGAACATTCCATGTTCGAATTTTCCAGATAAATAACTGAATAGTTTGAACCTAAGAGTCATGTCAAAAGTGTAGGCAGTCCCATATTTTTTTTTTTGTTGTTGTTTTCTGTGCCATGCTTGTGAATTTTTATTTTCAGGACGGTAACATATACGATTCTGATCTTCATGAAACATCATAGTATACTCCAATTATTTCTTTTACATGCTGTTATGAAATGAACAATTTGAAAATGTGAAAATGTTACTGATGGTGTTTTTTTCTATGGTTAGAAGACAATAAAGTGCCAAAACAGTAAGTAGTACACAGTAAGTAATACACTCTAAAAAATATTGGGTAAAAATGTGCCATGATGGTAATTATGTGTCCAACCAGCATTGGGCATTTCTTTGAGCATTATATTTCATCCAACTTTGATGGAAATTTTGCCCATTCTAAAGTAATTAATGCTTCTTTTTACGCTAACTGGACAACATGCTTCCCACATCGGGTTAAAATATTGCCCGAAGTTGGTTACACATATAATTACCCTCGTGCTGATTGAAATTTTACCCATTATTTTTTTTAAAGTGTATGTTATCCTTTCAGGGAAACACATACAAGAATCATTGGGGTTTATTCTCTTTTATAGAAATTTGGTGCAAGATGATATTGCCAGATTGAAATCAACTCCTCTCTATGTCTCTCTCATATTCTCTGCAGATCGTCATACGTCAGTAGGACAAGCTGCTTACAACAAACGAGTTGGGTTCCAGCTTACGTCAGACAAAAAGGCTATACACATTACATCTGGGATTGGATACATATTCCTTCCTGTTGTAGCTGCGCCATACAAGTGCCAGATTCTCACTAGCATTCGTCCATTCCATGTTGTCACTTTTGTTTGTTTTTATAGAAGCACGATCATCACGTGCACTTTGATTCCTTGTTGATTTTTAACTGAAACCTTGTATTTTGTATTCCAATATTTTGTGAAAAATCAATTTGATGTTAATAGTGAAGAGAGAGAGAGAGAGAAAAAAAAAAGGCTGGTACTTTCTGTACAGTTTCGATCAACCCCGTAGGCCTACACCTCAGTCTCACCTCCAAATCGACTTCATCGACTTAAAACCGACGGGTTTAAGCAAATGGGATTAATGTAAAAGTTCGTTCTTTCTAGGCCCTGTTTCATAAACCTTGTTATCAGTAACAACTGCCCCATTTATGACAAATCAGCTCTCAGCCAATCAGATGCAAGGATTTATGTAGCTGATAACAGTTGTTGCAACTTGTTATTGATAACAAGTTTAATGAAACAGGGCCCTAATGTCCATTTGGCATGTCTAGAGTCGGTCTAGTTAGTGTCACTGGGGTATAAAAATGTTTACTGCATGATTCACGAGTCTAGAATCTAGGCCCCTGATTGGTCAAAAGTGCGGGCATGAAATGCACTAAAGTCTCCTGGACAGTAAAGCAAAAACATTGACCGGGATAGTCACTTGGGAGTACAAAGCAGTGACGCGATAAACGCGTCTATGGATGCGCAGTGAGACACGCTCATGATTCTTTCACGTGGATATGTCTATATCCTTGGAAATAATTACATTTCGACAAGCATATTTTGTCGTGATATCCCCTTTGGAGAACCCACAAGCAGAATGAGGTACATAAAACAAAAATTGACTACTTATTTTTCAAGTCACGATTAAATCGCTCACAAATTGTTCAGACAAACATCCCGAATCTTTTTTAAAAATGTCGTACAGATGCGCAGTTTTCTACCATGTCTATTTTGCATGTTGTCATGGCAAAATAATTTCTCCTTTAGAACGTGCCCAGTTATACAGTTCTGTGGTCGCCATAAAATCACACATGATTCTTTATCGATTTTAGTTCGAAATGACCCTCTAGTTTCGTTATACGACTTTACTTTATAGGTCGTTTTGTAAGAGAGCGTACAGACACAAAATTCATGGTATAGCTATACCCGTTTCAGCATAGCTATACAGTTTTGGTATAGCTATGGTACAGCTATACGACAGATTTGTGTGTGTGTGTGGGTGTGTGTGTGTGTGTGTGTGTGTGTGTATGTCTGAACACGGGGGCAAGGGCCGTTCTCGTTCCCCTTTCTATTACTTGTAAATGTTACGCAAGTATCATTTATGTATATCCATGATACACCGTATTTTTTAATGAAAGAAAAGGGTTCTCATTGCTCCAAGGATATCATAGCACTTTTAGATCAACTTTGTAATAATGTTACCTCCAAATAGTGTTTATAAAGACTAGGATCATGTATCTAGTAGTCGAAGAATCTTGTTGCAAAATAAGACCTTACTTTTCGAGGGTTCACTCACTCGTTTGGGGATTAATGTCATGTATTCTCGAATGGATGAACAAATCAAAATCATTTATTTGTTTACTTATTTATGTATTTATTTATTCTACTACCAGACAATGAAAAATATAAAATAATGAAATTTGAAACGTTCCTTACTACTTCTTTGTCTGCAAGTAGTTAATGACTATGAAATGAGCAAAAACATATTACAAATTTTAAAATCAACTCAATTTTCCTTTTGCTCTCGCAAAATATCATTAACAACATGTCAAAAGTAATGTGATATTTTGAAAACAAGATATGAATCCAACAGAATCGACATTGTGGTGCTATTTATCGTAATTCTATCCTGACTATGTTTATTCACTGAATGAAACGTTATTTTCAGGTAATACATCGTACTTTGATTTCTTTGTTTCTTATATTGTACTTTTAAAAAATTTTTTAGACAGGAATGTGTAGATGTTAAAATTAGAAATATAGTGTTTGATGGGCTATTAAACGTAGGAAGAAAATGTCTAAATGCCAAAGGTGCATCTAAAAAAAAAATGGAAAGAAAAGAAAATGAAAATAGGAACTGAATAGGTTGATTGATTTTCATTTTTACACAGTCATTAAGAACCCATTTTTTTAGTGTATACGTTTTCTTATCCTTCTGTTTTCCGTCTTGGTTTATAGTATGCTTAAGTCTTATTACCTTTTTTCCAGGTAAAACATGGCAATTAATTTCATTAAAATATCCCGTGTTGACGCTAAAGGATATAGATTTTATGAATATAATGTGTCAATATAATGCACTAGGTTATCTAATAGGCATAAATCAACGAGTATACCTCACCTGTTTTATCAATATTGATGTACAGTGCACCCCATGTAAAAGAAATCCTTAAACAAAGGGTTATTGAGACGCTTTATTACAGTAATTATTTATTTCCCATAAATTTCAAGTAATATGCTTTTAAATGACACCTTGATCCCATTATACCATACACTCTCCCCTAATCAACATTGTCTTGAACATGGTTTGATGTCGAAATCCATTTGTGCCAAATTTGAGTAAAACTGACATGACCCGAAGGAATTATGAAGTTTGAAATCGGAAGGGAATATTTTTTTCATGGGCTTTTTAAAAAATGAGGGTAAGGATATCGCCCTATTATAAAATAAAAGATTTTCAACTTTTTGTCAATGATGGATATAAAGGAAGGGCATATTTTGTAATAAAATGGTACCTGCAATTATTGTGAAAAGCGAATTGGCATTTCGCTATTGCTACTCCGTCGAAGAATAAAGCAGACAGGAAGTTGATATCATTCAGTTCATCAAAATTTTCAAGTCAGTGGCGTCTCCATTATATTACATTTGGCAATGGAAAAGTATAAAGGTATAAAATTCCCCATCTCAGAGATGGGGAATGTCCTTAATACATCGCAAGAAGGACACTTTTAATCTTTCGAGCGATATTTAGTGCTTTGGGGATTCCGGTGGAATACACCCCTGTCATAACCCGAAATTAGTACTGATCCTTGTTTTACGATGATCTAACTGAATGAATATCGTCACACAATGCCATTCCTGCTTTCCATATCTTTGAGAGCACACATTTCCTTTTTTCCAAGTGCGCACGTGATACCGACGTTTCAAAGTCTTACCAAAATTTGGCACGAATTGATTTTGACATGCCATTCTCAAAACAATCTTTCTCGGTGAAGCATGTATGAATTAAATTCCATCAAGGTTATATGAAAGAATGATACTTGAAATATTCATAGGAAAAACAGTAATTGTTGCCATTCAGTACTCAGTTTCGTCACAATATCTCTTTGTTTTAGGGTTTCATTTCTTTCTGAGACGCACAGTATATAGAAGCAAGAATTGAGTGTATGAAAAAACATATAAAGCCTTATAGAAAATCTGTGCAAGAAATGAAATAAAGGTGAGTGAGCTAGAGGCTGAGAATGAATTTGGATCCATTTATGATATCAAATAAAGTGGGATAAAGGTGTAATAAACTGAAAAATCCGACGTTTCCTACAATTATCTAATTATCAGCACATTCATTCTTCCAATATAATGTTATTATATTTGTGCTGCGAAACAAGAAAGAAATTTCATGGAAAATATTGCGGTTTAGGCGATTCTCGTATTGTTGTATATATAGAAAAATTTGCTATCGGTTTCTACAATATAGTATAGCCTCTCATTTAACATGTTTAAAGTGATGTTTGAATCAAAGATCTTTATTTACAAATATGTGAATATAAATATGTATATACTTATATTTTACGTGAATAGACCTACAGACAATTATATTATTGAATAGAAGTATAATGGTTCTTAGCAATTTTTTTCATTTTCTCTATGATTAAAAGCCAGTAACTACTTTATCTCATTGAATGATCATACTGGTTAAATAAAATAAAGTGCGACAGAGACATTCCATCACAATTTGGTAGAGAATTTGATATACATAACGTCACCTTTAAAATTCATTTTGAAATGGTATAAGAAAATAGATGCATTTTACATTCGAATGAGGACTAGGTAGTCCCAGAATTTTTATTGGGTTTTTATTAATCTCGTTCGCTTGAAGAATATTGATAAATCATTTCTAAAGTAATGTAGGTGTGTAAATGTGCACTTAATGACAGTAAGTAAAAATTCCTTGGATGAATATTGTATTGCAAAATTAAAAAAGAAGAAATATCTATCATAAATTTCCTTACGTTCTTTTTGGGTTTGTTTCATTGTATCAAATTCTTTTTGTAAATGATTCAATGCTACCTTATTCCAGAGAGAGAGAGAGAGAGAGAGCGCGCGCGTGGAGAGTGGACTGTAATCTACATGCATTATATTAAAAAGTATTCCAGTATTCCAAATTTTGAGGGGGGAAAAATGCAAATTTTTCAGGACCTCTCAGAAACATGTAAAAAAGTTTACAGAAAGGAGTTGCTACAACATGTAGAATGCATTTAAATTAATAACAATAATAATGGCAACTGGCAGCTTCAACTGTTACGACCCTATGCTTATTTCCTATTCGCACGGAGCATTCTCTTTCATAATTATCTTTTGAATGATGAACGGAATAGAGTGAAATTTAAAAACTGGTGTGAGGGCTTACACTTTTCATCATATAATACTTACACACACGCACACACGAGAGCGCACACACACCCACACATGAACAATTACAGAGTGGCGATATGCAGTCGATATTCACACGTATTAATTTTTCATCCTAATAAATATAATTACGTAATTAAGGCATATCATACATGGAAGTGCAAGGTAGTCGAAGACCCCCAGGAAATGGCGGGACTTACCTTTAACACCTTATGAAAACACAAAATCGCAGCACTGAAGATCTTGGTATACAGCTGTGCATGACCTGTAAATCGTTTTACATCAGCGTTCCCCACTAAGTTTTGCAAATATAGCAACACTTACAGTTCTTAATGCATAAGGCGTAAATACGTGAGCGGCACGTCATTAAGACATGGCACTTAATTTTCTGGGTGACAAGGCAAAGCAATCGTAGATGGCGGTGTACGCCAATCCATCTGTTTATGATTCAGTTAACAGAAAGAGCAATCTAAATATAAATAAATAGACACATACAAATACTACTTCACGACCTTACTATATAATGTGTCAAACATCAAAAGGATTACTGTGATTGCTCATGATCAAATCTTTACGTGCGCCTCCTTTCGTCGGTATGCGTTCCGACCAGACTTCCTACACGCCGGTCCTTGACTGCACACGCGCAGCAGGTGTCTAGAGCGATGTGTCTCCATCTAAAATCTCTTTCCCCTCTCACCTTAGCCCAGGCTATGACCCATGACTGCAAGGTGGTACACCGCGAAAGGGCATCCTCCGTGGCTGTCGAAGGTGTTGGATAACCATAGCAGACGCCACCATTGTCTAAGCACGTGGTCTTAAAGAAGTACTGTCCTGGACTAACCTCCACGAAATCGTTCTCCACCGTGATACCGTCGCTGACCTGGGTCCACCCGCTCGTGGCAGAGCAAGCCCTGACATAGCTGCTCTCTTGTCTCTGAAGAAAATTAGTTGAAATTTAGTAAAAGTATGAGTATTCTACTTAATTATTCAGTTAACTCGACGAAAGTAGTTCAGCCTGTTAAAACAAAGGGAAGGTTCTACTTTGAACACGATTAAGGACTACTTTCCAAAAATAAAATTAAGGCAACTTCAATAGCCCTGTCTATCATCTTTAGACATGTTAGAAACAATGGCTTTAAAATAATCCGAACATGGTATTGGCGGTACAAATATTACAATAGGCTTTATTGCATTTGATTTTTCAAACGTACTTTTATCCCTTTTTACCGTCTAAAACCCGCACCCGAGTTGAATTATTTTTTTAGACCGAGCGTAAACTAATAAATTCAGTAGAATACCAAATACAAACCTAAATTCAAATATTTCAAAGGAAATTATAAGAACGTTGGTATAACTATAAGTTTATTTGCTCCAACATCATTAGGTTTAATCTAATCTGGTGGGAAGGAACAGGAAGATTGGAAAATACACCTTTGGACGTTTGCACTTACTGCCACAACACTGGCATCCAGTTACTTCTTCATCATTTATCAAAATGAATTTAAAATTTACCGGTATTGTCACAAAGTACATTATTTGGCAAACATTATCAAACGTAATTATCTTAATTTCCATAACTGTTAATGCATCCAAGACTCCCATTATATCATTAAGCATCTTGGTTTAATTCAAGCAAGACGCATTGCAACAGTTTTATTTAAAGGAAACACATTGATGTACACATGAAGGTTTCATTGGAAGAACAAGAAAAAATAATAAGCAACCCACAGAGTACAGCCTTTTGCGACCAACCTAATGGATTCTTCATATTATGCAACCGTAAACTGCTTGAAGAAGAGAGAACAATACAAAACGAAACGACAACAGATAGTTCATATTAATGTTAATTTTGTGTGTGCGGGCGTGTATGTATGGGTATAAAAAGAATGCAGTTGACACAACAATGGTGCTACATGACATACCAGTACTCACTTATTCTTGTGTTTTAAGATACATAAATGTGACGCGCATTGAATTACGTAGAGCAGGTTGTTCTTGAAGTGTCGTCATATTTCAATGGCTGGAGGCTTTGCTTGTGATTGTGTGCGTGTGTGGGCGCGCACGCGTGTGTATGTGCGTGTACAGTCCAATGTACAAATATATATAGTGTGCTATTTAAGCTTAATGACTGTTTTTCAACACTGAGCCACTTTCTTTATAATCTCGCATCACATGAATATTTCCATGTACTTATACTACCAAATCAGGGTTTCCTCATTATACTACAGTCACACTGCCATGACTGCCAGACCGACCTAAACCCGACCCTACATCCACTGTCACTCGGAGCCATATCGGCAGGATACTGCTGCAGCTGATAGATGGGTTTTTTATGGTCTGACAGAAAAACGAACAAAGTAGTACCCCACCCGACACAAAACAGAACGAAGCTGCAGCACCCCGCCCAAACAAATACCCTGTATCAACACCGATAGCAAACTGATTCAAATCACTAGTGAGTTAAAAGCAGTCGTTCTGCACAAGCTGTATTATTTCCCACGTTGACAAGAGTTACAGGCCTTTATCAACTGGAAATGATTTCAAAAAAAAAAAAAAAAAAAGGTCGGGGAAGGATCTTCCGACGGATCATCCAAAAATTCATATTCAAGTCCTCGAGGCAGCAGGCACACTATGCCCTCCCCCCCCCCAAAAAAAATATGACAGATGGTGGAGTAGTATGAACCAAAGCTTTTTTAAACAGATAGCGGGATGAGAAGGTGGAAACCCTCGCAGAAATCAAAGAGGTGAGGGTATGTAGAGTGTGCTAGTAGCATACTTGAGGGACACGTGCCTCCACTCCTCCCCATAGAGAGGCCCAAAAAAGGGAAAATATAGATATGGACGGAGAAGGGAGAACTAACGCAAAAGGCCCCTCCCAAACCTCTCACTTAAGTAATAATTGCTTTTTCATACCTCTTATAATGGCCGTTGCCGCCTTGATCACTTTTTTTTATTTGTTTATAATTTTTTTATTGAATTATTTCATATTTTCTCCATGATCTCTTAAGATGCTGCTTGCCTCTTTTGTGTCAAATACATTTTACCATGATCTCGAGCTAATAAGGAGACAAGCTGCACCTTCAGAGATATTGGAGAAAATATGAAATTTTGTGTACAAAACATAATGAGAGTTGTCCTTCTAAACCCGACATTTTGAAGCAACATTGCCAATTTGTGAATGGCCTTAGAAAGTAAACTAAGACTTTTCAAACTTTCATTACTTTCTCATTTCGTAACCGATGTTGATGGAACTTTTTTTGGAATTGCTTCTCTCTGTCCTCTCTTTTTGTTAAATCGATTTTCCCCAGGGTTTCATTCTCCTTAAGCTATCCACTGCAAGTGGGGTACTTGTAAGACAAGACGTACCTTTATGACTTTTAGGAGACTTTCCTCTTCGGTCACCTCGATGATATTGTCGTCTGTGATGTTCGGGATATGAGTTGGCATTACTCTAGAAAACGCAATGCGCCTCATATTAGCTTCACTCATTGTGGGCATCATGAGTATGTCGTATATGGTCATTCCATCCGGTAGATGGCGCTCTTCGGGCGGGACGTCCAGAATATCATGGAATGGTTGTGGAAGAGAGGCTCTATTCATGTGATTGATCACGTGGTCACTGGCATTGACGTCATCGTGAGGTTGCGACTCGGAGGAGGAAAATTCGAATAAGCTTTGTAATGGTAATGAAACAGCCTCGGCATCAATGGGCTTGTTTAAGGAAGATTAGAATGAAAAGATTTGGTTGAAAAAGAGCAGACTCTTGCATTTGATTCAATATTGCTACAGCTTTCTTCAAAAGTAAAAAGGATGTTTTCTTCGAAAAATATGAAAATAATGTGGAATCTTCGAATCTTGTGATTCAGCGAAAAGGAGAAACATTTCCATTCAATGTAACATACGAGTAAGAATAATCTAAAGGCTCGGTAAACCTCCGCGGCCAAAACCCAGACTTTTTTTTTAATAGTTCACATACACACTTAGAATGAAAGGTTCAATTCTGCACCTTAAATGCAACACTGGCAGCACCTTTTGGGGTGTAATCTTGCACCCTACATGAAAAAGGTGCAAAGATGCACCTCTCTGTACTTGTTTACACTCGGAAATGCCCGTCCGCACCGTTAAAGGTGCAGAAATTTTTGCACTCAAAAGGGTGCAAATTTGCACCTTCCCTAAAGGGTACAAATCTACACCCTTAAGGGTGCAAAATGTGACTCCCTGCACCCTTAAAGGTGCACAATGCTTTTTGGGTACAAAGTTGTATCCATAAAGGAGCTCCCAGTGTTGCATTTGAAGGGTGCAAATCTGAACGTTTTATTATTAGGGGGCTGTACGCCAATTGCAATGAGGTGCGGACGTACTCGTCAGTTCACCCTCAATCGTGTCAATGGGCAAAAGCTGCCCAGGAGGTTTTCGTGACGTCATGTTTTTGGCCAACTTTATGGAAAATCAGTTGGTCCACACCTGTTGCTGCAAGGGAGCACAAAAGAGGAATTTTTACCAGGCTGCTTTTTTCTTTTAGTTCTTGTTTGTTTATTTTAAAAAAAAACCACTCCCTTTGAAATACTAAGTAGCGTTCGAACATGTCGAAAAAGGTAAAAAAAAAAAAAAAAAAAAGGTCCTCGGGTATCAATCAACCACTGGGGTTCGCAGCCGCATATGTGAACAAGCCTTAATACTGACGTTGAAAATCGAGAAGGACCGTAACCCCAGAGTTGGGAAAAGTATTGTCATCTGAGCATTTCGAAATATTTTCATGAAATGTTCATGCCTGTGGATAGCACAGGGTCTCTTCTGTCAAATCCCATTCTAAAAAATCTTAAAATATTTTAACGCTGGATTGTACCGACATACTACTGCTTTGAAACCGTTTAAAAAAACTGCAATTAGATCTCTTCTTTATGAAACTAACTGTTTATGTATCACAAAAGCTGTCAAGATGCACTGATTAAGCTGGTCAGCAGATATCGACTTTGTCGTAATTTTCACGTGAATCCTTCTGTTTAATAATGTTCATCGATTACAAACTTTATTATTGGTCAGTGTGTCACTAGATACAGCAGATATCGACTTCGTCGTAATTTTCACCTGACTCCTTCTGTTTAATAATGTTCATCGATTACAAACTTTATTATTGGTCAGTGTGTCACTAGATACATTGCGTGAACTCCCAGCTCGAAAGCCACAATAATATAGTCGCGAAACAGGATTTTAATCAGTCATTTAGGCTTGCAAAATCCAATTTTAGAAAATTATCTTGTCTGGAAGAGTAACGTTTCCTCTACCCACTGTCAAAACTGTGAAGACGTAAAACCCAGCAAATAACATAATGAGAGCATTTTTTTTTTACTACCATGGCATGCCTTCGCTCTTCATGCAGTCTCTTTTGTTTTCCAGCTCATAAACGCAATGTCAGGTTTGCCCTTTCATAACCCGTAAACTGAGCAAATTAATTGAGTGAAATTGTGCCAGATATCATCCTAATCCAATAACCCATTGATATATTGCAATGTTCTTTTAATTTAATTGAGATTTTTATTGATGCAACAACAGATATTTCGCACCTCGTGCTTGAGTGACCCCGCAAATAACCCGGGCGTTTTCTCCAGGTTTTTTGAACCTCCCCTATTAACTCCTTTACTTTGAATGAAGTACGGTAGTTATGTGGGTAATGATTAAACTATTTTGAAAAACTATATCATAATAATGATGATGATGATGATGATGATAATTAATAATAATAATAATAATAATAATAATAATAATAATAATAATAATAATAATAATAATAATGATAATAATAATAATGATAATAATAATAATGATAAACAAATGGATTTATACAGCGCCTTTTCCAGAGGATAAAAGGCGCTATCATGATCAGTTTAAAGCTTTTAGCATGTTTAGTGTGTTCTTTTTAATCATCAAACGCAGAACTCACTTTGGCCCTCTTTTAGTGGGTTTCGAGCTGGGCGGTCACTTATAGTCAACATGAGAAAGATCTTCATGGGCAAATTGCCCGTATGCTCAAGTTATACATGATATTATTACCAGGCTGCATGCCAAATAATATAAAATAAATTCCATCACAGCTCACCTTTGAAACTCTTAGACGTGCTTTGCGTGATGCCATCACCGGTGTTCGTAGAACTATGGCAGAATTTTCGTTTTAGAAGAAGAAGAAGAAAAGACCCAGACAGAAAATCTTTGAAAGCAATACCCATTTGAAAATATACACCTAACACGTATAAGTATTAACGGAACGGCTAGAAAAGGAAAACGAATGATACTTTACTTATTAGGCCAGTGTAATGAAACAGATATGAGACATTTCGACATCAGTATACTGTATATTCAAATATTTTGTGTACCTTTTCCATTTTTTTTTGAGGGGGGGGGGGCAAAATGTGTTTGTCATCGGCATTAGACTGGCCCTTTATATTTCATAAATTTAAAGGTACTGGAGTTGCTTCGAAACAAAAATCAGATTCTTTATCAGGAATAAAAATTAGAGTCGATGCGAAATGGTCGAGAATGGTTTGGGGAATTTCCCGTAAGGGCCGCTCAATATTTTTCGTTTAGGGCCGGTGGATTTGGTGACAGAGGGTCACAGGCTGTCGAGGAAAAATATCAAGCGGTCCGTAGAGGAAATTCCCCAAGCCATTGACTACCAGTTCTATTTTCATTTATTTGTTCTTTTTAATGAATTTATAATGACATATAGATTTGTTTAAGACCGTCACCCCGTCACATGTAATCACAGCTAATGTTATTTAATCACATCCTTATCATTCTCAAGGAAAAAACAAATTAAAGAGAATTGAGGGCAGCGAATTGCTATGAGTGCAAAACACACATACACACCCCGCGCAAACAACACGCACACATACCCACATTCACCCACGTGAGTGCGCGCACCCACAAGCTTACGAAATACATGCATTTATCTGTCCGTAGGAAATACCAAGACGATTTGTTTGCCCCTAAAATTAATATATGACATAATTCTATTACAAGGGAACATTTACATCGTCGCTTCAGTGAAATTCAGTAATATTTGTTTAAGCGTAATTATCATTATTTACCATTTAATCGGTTGGGCACAACGGCATATTTCAATACAGTATAATTCTAAATTCGATTGCCTCAAATTAATTGATGAATTGAGCATAAAAGACACCTCATAATGAGAACTAAAATAAAAATCAGCTGTAGGCATCCTGCTCATATTCAATTTGCCATTTTTCCTCCTTTATTTTCTATTTTCTGTTTATTATTATTTCTCGATTTTTACTAAAAGTGATAACAAAATCATTGCTAAATACTGCTTGCCCGGCATACATTTTGAATAATATACCACACTCAATGGAAAGGGAAATTAAGGAGAATAAAAATTGTTCAAAATGAAAGATAGTTTAAGATGAGAGAATGAATGTATAAAGAAGTTAACAGTTCAATGACTAAATTATTAAATGAATAAGGAAGGTACTCAACTCCCTGTTTTGCAAAGCACATTTTTCTCTGTAATAGCACGTGAAAAGGTCTTTAATATTGATCGCAAAGAAAAATCTTTATGGGCTACTCACCCGCCGCCAATGAAAACGCCATGAAGACGTAATGACAATGAGCCATTTGTGGCTGATATATCACAAGAAGCGACATACAAAAACTGATGTACACCAGAGACAGAAAATAAGTGAGAGAAGGCATCTTCGGTGACGCTTTTATATAAGAACCAAAGGGGGTGACACCAATTGTTTTAATGTCTGACATTTTAAAGAAGCTACTTTTAGATATGTAAGTAGGATGGCCCTACCCCACTACTTCTTTTTTCTCCATGACATCACTGGTCATGATACTCTTGCTAATAGTCCGTTCGTGGTGAAAAGATGGGGTAAATGACAGTTTGCTCAGGTAGATTCGATATCATCACTACCACTTGCTTATTTGAGGAATGTTCAAGGGGGGTGGGGGGACTGCCCCCTTCATCATTTCTCAGCGAAGAAAGAAAAAGCTGAGAAAGGAAATATGTGCAGGTCGATTTTTCAGATTTTTCTGGGAAAGACACGAAATATAAACTACTAAGGATATAAACATTGCTGGCTGCTCTATGATTATGGGTCACTGTCATGACTCTGACCTCACGTGTTTTGCCCCTCAAAAAACCAAGGTCTGGGTACGCCTCGGATTGGTACACAAAGTACCTGTCATACAAAGACAGATGACCATGTGTCATGTTACTTATAGTGAGGCTAGGCTGACGTTTATGATCCTTCAATTTACATCGGCAGAAGTGAGATTTTAGGTTATGCAAATTATCAAGGTATAAAAAAATGAAACAGGAATATGAAAGCTATAGAACCTGACCCTGCGATTAATAGGTGTTTCCAAAGTGCCTTAAGCAAATCAATCCATGATATTCTATTCTCCTTTTTCAAATGATTTAAGACATGCAATCACCAGAATATTTGGAAAGTAGATCATACGGTATTATGGACAAAATTTATTGCGAGCACAGCAGTCGATGGATCGCCATGCATCCATGCATTTTTTTTTTTTTTTGAAGACCTTCTAAATGATTAACACAGAGGGACAATTGTGTGTGAAGCTATCGATAAATAGATTAACTGAGTTTGTATTGCTAGACGCTGTCAATTTAAGCATCTAAAAGGTGCATTCGTTTTTTTTTTACCACAATAATGGTGGCCATCGCGGGACAGCTAGTCACCTAGAAATTACATTGACATAAAACTGAGCATTCTATCTGTTCTATTGCTTGAAAGAAAATAACAGAAATGAAGAACAAAAGAAAAAAAAACCTATTATTTCTTAATTTTGTTATCTGAGCGGCCTGGGTAGGTCCTGAGATGAGCACCGATTAATTCCTTCGATAAATGAAACACGAATTATCAACAGGGCTTAATGACTGTGGAGTATTTTCCTTTTCTTTCCTCGTCATTTTCTTTACAGGTTTACCTGAACCCCAGTTACCCCCCCCCCCTCCATTATCCCACTCCCTTCTTTCACTTTCCCCATTCCGTGGGAGGAGGGGTGAGGGTGTCTTTCTAGCGACGCCAGTGGACTATGACTTCATTTATCCTTCTCTGAAAGTTTAGTGATTTCCTCGCATATTGACTGGATGTAGGTTATTTCCGTTTCTTAGAAAAGAAAAAAAAAATCCATCGATATGGAAATAAAACATGGAAATAAAGAAATACTTCGTATCATGTATCAGTATATGATAGTAAAAACAAGGTCTACCATTTCCATTTTTAAGCCGTTATTGTCACTTTTCATAACAAGCCGGACAAACACAAACCGGAAAAAGTCCAAGGTAGCCGTATTTTAGACATGGAAAAGGATGATGTTCCGATCGAAATATTTTGTGCTTCTTAGAGTTTCCGGAAACTCAAAGGGCAATTCCATGATTAATTGGACATTGGCCCAAACTTTATTTTTGCTCTTTCTCAAATTTAGGTCAATTTGGGGGGTTGAAATCCATACAGAAATTGTTGATACAAAGGGGTTTGATACTCACCAATTTTTTTTTGTTTTTTGTCTAAAATGTCCCCTTTTATAGGAGAATCCGAACCATACAAAAAATAGATATATGGGACTACACACAGTTTTTTTAAGACCTAGACAGAAAAAATATTATTTCTTTTGTGAATTTTTTGATTTGATAATCTGAAGGACATTTAGTCACACCAAATTAAAAGAAAGTATTCGATAATAAGTTGCTGAAGAGGTATAAAAATCTCAAATATGTGGTGCTGGAGAAATTGTAACATGAATAACCGTAACGTTACTAACCAAGATTTTAGTCTCTACTTTAAAAAGTACAGAGGTAAACTCTTTTAAATTGGGGTAAACATTTGTCATCATTTAAGAAGTAATTCTGATATGGCTCTAAGTGTGAAGTACGTCACAGTAAGGAGGAATATTTTCTCAAAAACTTTGTTTTTTTTTTTCTCATGTCCTTTTTTTGTAACGTTACTAACCGTGGTCAAACGTTCTCATAACATCTCTGATATTATTCAGTTAGTTTTGATTTCTTAATTTATTGTAGACATGGGGAGGGTGAATATATATTTACAAGATTAGGACTTCAGATGAAATAGTTATTGAATTAGCTGTATCAAAAGTATCAAAATTTTACTTAAATGTAACGTTACTAATCATAGAATTGCCCATAACGTTATTTTTTTCCAGGAACAGAGTGACTTTGGAACTAGTTTTTTAGGTGGTCTGTCATCTTTGACAGATCACCTTTTAATTTCGTCAGAATTTTCTTTCATTAGGTGGTCTGTCATATTATGACAGATCACCTTTTAATTTCGTCAGAATTTTCCTTATTCTTCATTATTAATTATTAATTATTAATTATTATTATTCTTTTTATTGGTACCCACTTTTTTGTGCAGTCGAGATCTCAGAACTGGCTCAATCATTTTTCGTCAAATTAGTCATTAGTCATTTTCAAGTTCATCGGGTCATCGTGACGTCATCCAGGCGCCATTTTGTAAATATCATCTCATGATCATATCTTCATAACGGAATGTCAGTTTTCATTTATATTTGGCATGATGAATATTCATATCAATCTGAACAATTCCAACTTTTCAAACGCGCGCGTACGCGTACGTCCGCGCGTCAGTGCGCGCGCAAAATTTAAAAATGCTCAAAATCACTCATGGATCAAACTAAAATCCATTTCAGGTCATTTTAAGCATTTCAAAAATTTCCGCGCACGCGTATTGCGCGTGCGCAACTCCTAAATAACTTAAAAACGCCGTTTTTTCACTTGATTTGCAATTCTGAGACATTTCTTGACCATTTCCATCAATTTAGAATCGATTTCAACTGACCATAACGCCGCACGCACGCGTCAAAATTTAAAATCCGTGCGCGCGTCTATGGGGCAAATAACATAAAAACATGTAAAAACATGCCCCTTTAAACTCTGCCATAGCTCGTTAAAAAGCATGGGGACCCCCCATTTTTTTTAACATTTTCTGAAAGCCCATGAATTGAAGATTTGAATTCATGAAAAAAATTTGGGGGTCGAACAGTCGGAACGTCATCCTATTCTTATGTGAACTCAAAATTTTGATTTTTAATTGTTGACGTTATTTTTTTTGCCTTTAACCGAGACTATCTCGCGTATTGTTGATCAATTTTCTCCGGGATTTCGATATGTTGTAGCTTTCTACATTCTCTTATTCTTTGATCAACATCTCCCTTATTTCTGCTTGATTTTCGCCCATCTTTAAGTATGTTGCAGCTTATGCATTAATATGTTTTTTAAGCAAATGTCGAAAACATGCCGACGTTTTGACTGGAAAAGCTGATATTAGAATTCCGTTTCGAATCTACGTGTTATCTCTGTGAGCTGTTATGCAGGTATACCTTCAAAGCACTTGCCTCACATGCTCAAGGTCCCTGGTTGGAGTCCCGGAGGAAAGGGGGCAATTTTTTTTTCCGTTTCCTTTCTTTTTAAATGTTATATTACTATCCTCTTTAACTCTATAATTACATATACAGTCACAGTCAATGAAATAAACTGCTGATTTTGGCCCGTTATGACAATTGCAATGCAGTGCACAGTAGTTTATGTATAACCCTATAGAAAATCTGATTCGTTAAGGTGAATTCAAGCTTTGGATCATCTTTTAAGTATTCTGCGATATCAAATCATCCAGTTTCTATGACGTTAGTCTCCTATCGAGACGTAAAAATTTTATCAAAAGTCTTACCAACGAATTTATCACAATCCATGTCGAAACCTAAAAGATGCCGACAGACCACCTAATTCGTCATGTGACGAATTCAAATGTCTCGTTAAAATTTAAAATGAACTCTTGATTTAAAAAATATCACTTGACTTTCCTTTGCGCTCCACCAATCGAGGAGGCATGCGCTAGGTGACCATACGCGGTGTGTTCATGCTAAAGTTTACCCAACTTTCATTGCTTCTAACTGAAATGATATATAGTTGAAATAATAATCCAAGGTAGAGAGTAACTCGTTTTCTGTCTAATATATAACATTCATCAGGCGCTCAATAATCTGGATTTCCAAGTGCGCCATGTTTTTATCTGAGGATTAAATACCACTGATTACCATAACAGATTTTAAAACGAAATTTGTAGAATTTATAGAACTAAACTTTTTCAATAAACCAGAACATGAATAATGAAAAATGTCGAACAGTCAAGAGAATGAAAGCTGATTCACTTTTTCTATGCATTGATGACTGAGCACCATTTTTGTTTTCAGTATGTTCAAATTTCCCCTGCACTAAGTTTGGGCTGATGGCGCAAAATAAATCTGGGTTGAGCTCGTGAATTAGTTACTTCAGTCTTGAATCGTTTTCAAAGTTACGTTGTGTTTCAATGTTGTACTGCTTGAAGTTGTGAAGTGTATCTGAGCTTCCGGATGTGTTTGTTTATTTCCAAAATAACCTTGATCTTTTTTTTTTTAATTTCTAACAGCCTCCTTTCTGTGGGGTTGGGGGGGGGGGAGCTATGCCTTTTTAACCGGTGATTCTTATTTACACACGTTAATGGTTTCTTCATTTTACAAAGATCCTTCATCAAACTGTTAAACTGCAAGCTTAGATGGGTAAAATTATTGTTCTTCAATTTAGAACAAAATTTGTCGAGAGATGGCGAAATAATGGGCAGTTTTTTAAAACTTACCCTTTAGCTCATGTTTTATCTTAAACGTCACTTCGACCTGCGGACAAAAAATGAGATCTTTTGAGCCGGGCTGTGAACTGGCTGTTGTTTCTTGTGAGTATGGATTTTGGTTAAGAGATTTTGTTAGGAAATCGTAGCATCTTCTAGGAAGCGTTTATCTTTAGGTTTCTTAATTCATTTATAGTCATGGAAATTTCTAGATGACAAAAGATTATTCTTGCTTTGTTGTAATGAATAACACACAAAGAATAATAGCAATCATTAAACATGTAGAAAAGGAAGATTCTGTTATTACTTCTGTTATTTATGTGACTGTTACTGCTTTCACACCAAGGTACGGTCGCTGGGTACGGTCGCAGAAACCGTACCCAGCGACCGATGAAACCATAGTGTGAAAGCATTTCATCGTACTCAGCGACCGATCGTTTTGGTCAAAAACGTCAGGTCGCTGAGTCCGACCTAAGAGGTACTTCAGCGACCGTACCCAGCGACCGTACCTTGGTGTGAAAGCACATCGTACTCAGCAACCGATCGAAATGCAATGACCCCCCCCCCCCCCCTCCCCATACATGCCCACGCGCTATCTCTACTTCCGCTTCCGGCTAGGTCAGCTATACAGCCACCGATCGCTCTGGGCCTGACCAAATTTTGACGGCGGTGTGAAAGCACGTCCGATCGGTCGCTGGGTACGGTCTCTGCGACCGTACCCAGCGACCGTACCTTGGTGTGAAAGCGGTATGTAACAGCTTCTGTTTGGGCTGAATTTGTAGTGAGCGAGCTAAAAAGGACGTTTGTGGCATTTCAAGAATCTTGCCAATTACAACTGACCTTGTAATGAACTCAGTAGACAATGACTTGAGCCTGGCTGTCTGCCAGACATGAAATAGGAAAGGAATTTGTGTATTGCTATAGAAGGGAGAAGAAAAATTCAAATTGTTCTTCGAAAAGATGGTTCAGGGGAGTTCTGAACTGTTCTTGCCGAGGAAGTGAAATGGTATTTAAGCTCAAGCAAAATCGGAATTCACCAATGATATCTCGGGGTATGTCTGTCAGGCTGTCACTTCAATACCATATGTGCTGATGTGGGTTACAAACTTCAAGTCTCACGCATTAGGCGTGAGATTCCCGCATTGGGGGCTCTTGCTCATCCCCCAAATCTCTTTCTCACGCCAACATCACAGCCTATCCCCATATATATTAAACACAGTCATGCCTGGCGATCTCACGCATTGCCTGCCTATAAAAAACCTCACGCATTACTGGTCTTTGACCTTGGCGTCTCTGACAAAGGAGGGCATGTATTCTCGCCCATCACCAGGGCCTTATCGTATCATTTTGGATCTCATCTTGGACATCATCATAGACATCGTTTCCTACATTGTGTTCGACAACATCGTCGAAAGCTTCATTAAAATCATAATCATCATCTTCATCATCTTCATCAGCATTGACGACTCCTTGAATGAATTTGAAATTCTTCATTTGGAAATATGTGGTTCATCTTTCAGGAATCTTCTCTTTTATCAGAAGCTTTAAAGCCAGCTTACCTTTTGGTCTTGATCTACATTTCAAGAACATTCTGGACTCATAATTTGGAGTCATATTCTCTGGATTATAATTTTTCAGCTGAGAAATTGTAAGTCTTTGCTAACTTAAGGATTATAGGTTAGTTTTGATGTCTTTTCATAATGAGATGTTTGTAAATATTTATAATAAAGTAAGATCTTCTTGAACGATTCTGGTCTTTTGTGGCCTTTGCATCGCAACATGTTATAAACCGAGTATTATACAACCTATTATCATTCAAAGGTCTAAAATTAGACGAGTTGAAACTTCTTATGCAAATTGTTGTACGACTTTTTTCCCATTTCGTTGGGAAGCTGTGGGGTTGGATAGAATTCCTTTTGCCCAGATTGAAAAGCACTGGGGCATCTGCCTCCACAATTTGGACACTAGTGATATGGGACGCATCTTCTTATCGTAGCACCTGTATGAACCGTAGATATAAGCTTTTTAGACACTGAATTTTCTCTTCAATTCCCTTTTCTTATTTGACTGATTTTTTCAATGATTTTTGTTTGTTTGTTTTTGTTTAGGAATATTTTTCCTTCGCGACCTACCCTTTATATGAAAGACGGACCCTTATGTAACCACAATATTGATCATGCATGGGGGAAGCTTCCCAAGCTCACCAAGGCCCGGTCACTTCTGAACATGATCTGCTCCACCCCCTCATCAATAAGCACACAGTGTTTAATGCGTATTTCCAATTTGGGTTATTACAAACTTTTGAGTCGATGCACCCTAAATGAGTGGCAAGCCAACGAGACCGTTCACCCTCTTTCTCTTCCCAACGGTTATTCTCACCGGCGTAAATCCACTTTGAGGTGTGTGTGTAGGGGGGGGGGATGATCGACTTTTTTGGCCGATTTTTTTTTTCTGTTGAACTCACACTTCAGTAAAAATACACGCCCTCACCCACCTGCCCAGACCCCCTTACACACATTTTGATTTTTATCTTGTGAGAGAGCGAAGCGAGCGAGCCAAAATTACCAATTTTCTTAATTTCAATCGGTATTTCAAATGGAAATACTATAATATGATGAGCGAGCGAAGCGAGTAAACCAAGAATAAGCGCTTTTCTGGTTTTAAACCGCATTTTCAAACGAAAATTCTAAAATATGATGAGCGAGCAAAGCGAGCAAGCCAAGAATAAGCGCTTTTCTGGTTTTAAATCGCATTTTCAAAAAGAAATTTTAAAATATGATGGTTGTTTATGACAAATTATTAAAAATTTTATTAACTGATTAATTCAAATATCATTTCTTCCTGAAAAAGTTGGGGGATATTTGTACACGCCATCCCCCTCTCAAAAAAAGTATGGGGGGATATATCCCCCCCCCCCCCCCCGAGGATTTACGCCAATGGTTATTCTAATGCGTAAAGTGAGCCCTTTTTTAACATATACTGCGTTGTATAATATTTCCGTGGGCAGGAAAAACCTTCGAGGTAGGATCTCGCCTAACGTGAAATAAAAACATTTGCATATTCTTGATTGATATACTTTGTGATATGGATATATGTCAAAGATTAATTTTTTTTGTCTCGGTTGACGTTATCAATGATATTGAAAAAAAGGTCGAATGAAGGTTTAGAATAATTGTTCCCACGCATCTTTGATCAAATCTCATCATCCATTGCTCCATTAGTCTAGAATTTGATTTCCCCCTACATCAGAGTAAGGTCATGAAAACCATAAACAGATTAACAGATAGCAATATATCACTGTCTTTGTCACCTCAATGGTATAGTTTGCGTCTTCATAAGAAATTGTTCAATATTAAAAAGAGTGGGCAATTTCGTGAATTAAGATGGAAGTCTGAGTAACTCTATGACTTGAAAAAAAGAGGACTTTCATATTTTTTTATGCGCCAATTCCAATTTGCCACCGTAAACAGACGAGTGCACCCCCTGAAAATCTTTTTTTGTGACGCATCAATCCAATTATGACAAATATGAAAAAAAAAAATAATCATTTGTTGATGCAGTAATATATATGAAATCTTGTAATTAACTCTAGAATTCCCTGTAATAAAAGTCATAAAAAAAGAATGATGTTCGGCTTCATCAGAGACTGTTAACAGCCCTAAAACATTACTCAATCATATGATACTAATGTTTGAACATTGCAAAAACGCAACACCATGTATAAGTGGATTGACATATTTTATTAATGATACAAAAATGCATAAAACAAATAGCGTTCCAATAAAATATAAGCCATTAACAAAATAAATAGCTTTCTGATACAATTCTTCGTCGAAGATTAAAAGCCCTTTCGAAATCAGCTGTCATTGATCAAATATCTTGCTCAAAATGCATTGAAAAATCATACGGTCTATCAAACGTATGGCTTCTTTAATATATCTTATATATATATATTATATATATATATATATATATATATATATATATATATATATATATATATATGTATACTATACATGTTTCATATAAATATATATATATACCCATATATATATATATATATATATATATATATATATATAATTTATATAAATAAAATCGTCTTAGTCTTAAGTTAATGAATGGTTTCATTTAAGACATCCCTTATTCGCGTTGTCATAATATTTGAAAGTATCTTGTAGTCCGCATTTGATAATCTGATCGGTCTATACTTTTTAATTGTAATGGATCTTTATCCTCCTCTCTCTGTCAACATGATAAACGTGATTACATATTGCTTCTCAGACATCGATAATCTTTCCATATCCACAGCTTCATTAATAACCTAAAAACAAATCTTTCCTATTTGTGGAAAAAATAAGTAAGACTCTACTGCAAATCCATAATTTCCGCGGGATTTATTAGTTTTCATATTGTTTAACGCTCCAGATATTAATCTACGGCAACTCACTAACTTGGTCTTCACAAGCAATTCTACTTTCATCATTTAACATGTTTAATGTTGGTTTTTTTCTTATTTTAACTAATATCGAGGGGGGGGGGGTTCTCAGAGGACATATTTTTCAAAAATAAAATCATTCGAATTCTCTGCATTATAAAACTTTTAATCACTACAAACACTGTGCGCACACACACTCACACATGAGTGCATTGCTATTTTTTTTTTTTTTTTTTTTTTGGAAGGGGACTACAATGGAACAGCCTTTATTAGAACACATGCATAGAAACCATACACACAAACACCATTTCATTGCAACACGTCAACTGCAGTTCGGGCATAATTTCTCAAAGTGGTGTATCTAAAAATTTTGAAATTTTCTGGTTTTTGCATATGGGCGGTTTTGAGGGCGAACTTTTCATTTCACCAACCTCTGAGAATAGGCCTACCCAAGCTTTCATTCTCTAGATAATAGGAGCTATCTCTCTCTCTCTCTTTTTTTTTAAGTCACAGCTTATTTGGGAAGGGGTGTGACTAAAGATACGCCTTTCCATAATGCTCTACCACTGAATAAAATTAGTTTGGCAAATAGGGGGTCAAGAAAAACACTTTTGCCAAATCAATCGTAATCTGTTTTCTTTTCAGACTCTTCAAGGAAATGGTGTACGTGAATATACTTGGCCGAGATAACCTATATTAGATTTCAATTAGATCTTGATATTTATTGCCATGTTAATCCTTTTTCAGAAAATCGGTAAATCAATTTGGCAGTAAGTTGTGTCTGGAGATACGCCTTTCTGCCGAAATAAGCCAGTGATTTTATTTGGCGTATCTGCAGATAGACCTGTTGCAATGATAATCGCATTTCAGGAAATCGGTTAATCGATTTAACAGAAAGGTGTGTCTGCGGATACACTTACACCCAAAGCAAGGAAACAATTTTGGTTGGTGTTTCTGCACATACACAATTTCGCCAAATCACCGGAGTGGTGTTCCTGAATTTGTGATGCCAGAAGGTCGTATGTAGATGTAAAGGTTGACTTTTGAAAAATATATACAGTTGGAAAATATATATATACAGTAACTTGCCACCAACACTTTAGAAGGCTGCTGTGGAAAACAAACTTTGTCAAATTTCAAGGTTGTTTTTCTCAAAATTTTCATCGCCGGCGTCGGACTGAGATACAACCTTATGCCAAATCACGGCCCAGCTTATTGTGCCTCAAATGCCCCTTGTCCTTGAATAAGACGGAAATTATTGTCATTCGAGTAATGTTTTCCGAGCAATTTTGTTTTAGAGATGACTTTGATGGGGTTAGATGAAAAAGGTAAACACAACACACACATTCGGGCGCCCATTATGTCTCGCCTGCGTAAATGATCGAGACGTAGGCGTCACTGGTGTCAGCAGTGTCGTTGTCGTCCGACGGCGTCATGAAAAATTCTCTAAGTAATCTCTCAATAATTAACTTAATATCACCAATTTATAAGTACACCTCTAGAAGATGTCTAGGTCAAAGGATAAAAAATGCAATGCACTCTCTTTAAAATACTACTCTGAGTGTGCATGTGTCACCAAAATGTAAAAACAATCCTTATAGATGTACCTTTGATGTAATTAGTTGACTCTTAAGTCTTTAATATGTCAGGTCAAAGGATAAAAATGTAATGAACTCTCTTTAAAATACTACTCTGAGTGTGCATGTGTCACCAAAATGTAAAAACAATCCTTACAGATGTACCTTTGATGTAATTAGTTGACTCTTAATTCTTTAATATGTTTAAGTTATTTATTAATCTCATGTTTGCACATTTGTGGTTTTAAACAAAAATGAAAATGCTGTTGACATATTTTTTCAGGTCCGCACATTAGCTGGCGTAGGTGTTTGCAGATTCACCTGTTGACTACTGCATTTTCATATTCTCATATGATTAATATAGGGACAACCCATTTCCTGTGGGCAACGAGTTAAATGTAGGTTGCACACTTTGCTGGCATTCGTACCTTTGCTTGTGCTATACGGTTTCTCGTATAATCTCGGGGTTCAATGTCTCCGTTTCAATAGTCTAGATTCTGGACTCTTTTTATGAAGTTTTATATTCCCGAAACAGCTGCTAAACTCACTGTACGCGTCAAGTCGAGTGATGGCGCGATCCAGAGAACCTGTCCGGACTCCGGGCGGACAGGTTCTCGGGATCGCGCCATCACTCGACTTGACGCGTATCTGGAATCTAGACTACCGTTTCAAGGGGGAGCAGGCCTTGCCTTTGTCCCATAATGGTGATTGTATAAGAAGCCGCAATGTGCAAATTAATCGATGCTTCAAACATGTCTACGATTTCTAAAGTAGGAAAGTTTGAAAATTACATTGCCTCACAAAAATAGCCGCATAGGATCAAATCGCCTAACCGGAAATGAAGATCTTGGTATCATTCCACTGCTCAAAGATTTTCTATCCAGTGAAATAAATACAAATTGGATTGTGTCAAAGATGGCGGTAAAATTGCAGATCTCAGGTGTTACATTCTTTGTAGGCCACTCTGTATAATGTTAAAGGTATAGCTTCGTGCGTGGATGAAAGCCTCTCCAGAGGAGTGATGGGGACTCACCTGAGGCTTTCTAACAAGAAAATAAATAGAGAGAGAGAGAGAGAGAAAAGAATGTGTCCTCGCTTTTATTTTTGTTTTCCATTTTTCCTTTTTGCTCCCTTTTTACTCCTCCGTTCGTGTATAATTTACAGAAACCGTAGAGGAGGGAGGGGTTAGCGGTTGGTAGCACGGTGCTCTCCCATCAATCGTTGGGCATCCACCCCTTCCCCAGTGATTTTTCGGGTCAATATAGCTTGTTTAACAAGGATCGGTGTCCTATTCTGTGGGTACTGGGTGAACACCAAACTGGCATACGTTAGGCTTACGGAAATCCCCTTTATGTATTCTTGGTTCCTCTACAAAAAGAAAACAAAGACTACTAACCTGAAGTTTAAAAGAATATCATCTTCTCTCTCTCTCTCTCTCTCTCTCTCTCTCTCTCACACACGCGCTACCTGTCGCTCTCTCTCTCTCTCTCTCTCTGTCTCTCTCTATTGATATATTCATACATTTTTAAACGTCCATTGCTAAAATCAATCATAATATTCGGGCCATTAAACACTTTATTTTACCCACGTCACCACCCCGCCGCCATTTCGAGGGGGGGGGGGGGGGGATAATGCATTTATCCCACCCTAGGACCTTACAGGAAATCAAAACCCTCAAGTCAAGTAGTTTTTCAATCAAAGCTGAGACAGTATAAAACAGGGGTCCGTCGCATAAAACTTTCTATAATAGTAACTTTGCTATTATAGTAACTCATCATGGAATACTGGATTTTGATTAGCTGTCGAGCATGGCACGTTGCTCAGCAGCCAAATAAAAATCCAGTATTCCATGAAGAGTTACTATAATAGCAAATTTACTATTTTGGTAAGTTTTATGCGACGGCCCCTGATCAGAGAAATTTTGAAAGAAATCTCTCGCGGATAAGTAACTTATCTTAATATGAAATTTTCTGTATTAGACACTACCATAGGTAATGGTGATAACATTTCTGGACAACTCTCAATATGTTTTGTACATAGAATTCACGCATTCTTTATTTTCTTGAAGAAAACATGTCTTTTTTCGTCCTTAAGATTGTTTAGAAGACATGTTGAGTTTTGCTGAAGGAAATGTGCAAAAGGGAAATTTCTACAAAACATAGTGAGAGTTGTCATCACTAGCTAGATAAGTAATGTCAAAAAATATCATTTAGGAAATTCCATGTAGCCATAACTTTCTTATTCCGTGTCCGATTTCTTTCGCATTTTCGCTGATCCGTTTTTAGTCCATCTTAGATTTGATTAAAAACTTCTTGTCTTGAGGGTTTGATTTACTTAAACAGCAAGGGATGACGACTGACATACCACTTGTTCCCATCACTTTTATTTGTCCAAAAGGAATATCTGCCTGTAAATATTCGGATTTTTAAAAACATTTTTTAAAATTTCGTTAAGACAAAATTAAGTACCTGAAAAAGGTACCTTTCCCCTCTTTGATAGGGAAGGGGGGGGGGCTAATCGTATCCTTCCCTTGACGCCTCTTTTCGGTTCAGAAATATTTACATCCCAGATATAACTTCATGTCGTCAGTGCATGGATGAAATTGTCGCCCTCTCTTGAGAAATATTTACGATACTGTTTTCCTCAGTCGACCAAACAAAATAACACTTACCAGCAAAAAAAAAAAAAAAGCTTAGGTGTAAAAAAGAGTAACGCTGCAGCATTGAAGTCAGTTGCATAAGAACATTTTTTTACCAGTGAAATGCGAAAAAGTAACATCATACGAATGGCTGGGGTCTAAAACTGCAAGAATTTTATTCGTTATTTTTTTAAAAGTCATTATCGTGAAACTCATTATCATCATTATTATCATTGTTATTCATACTAATTATTACTGTTATTTTCAATATTATCATTATTTTTATCATCATTATCATCATTATTTCATTATTATTATTATTATTGTTATTATTATTATTATTATCATTATTTTTTTTAAGTAGTAGTAGTAGTAGTAGTAGTAGAACTAGTAGTTAGGTGGGTGTTAATAAAGCACTAGATCATGACTGAGTACATGCCAGTGTACACAATATCATACTATGTGTTTGAAACTCTTAAGAAATCGGTATTTATGATTTGTGTTTTAATCTTTATCCATTTTATTTACTTATTCTTTTATTCGAGGATATGGGTTGTATTTTCCTATGTTTTTAAACATTGGCATGTGTAAATAATGAATAAGAAATAAACAGAAGTCGACTAAACAAGGATATATCCATTCTTGATTTATTTCCTTCAAACTCTAAACATTAAATTCAAAGAAAGTTGGCTAAAATATAATCGAATTAACAAAGCTGAACAACACTGAAATTCTTGTAATTTAATCCAAACTAGAAACTATGTACAACGTGTATCATCATGATCATAGAATGAACAAAACATATAATTACAACTTTCATATATATCATGTATATGCTCACACAAAATAATGCCCTTTACAAGAATATACAACAGGTGAAATAATAATTGTTACGCTGCCATTGATGTTAGTTTCTTGAAAGAGATTCAAAGGGCAGATGCAAAATCGTCAACCACCATGACCACACGTTAGTGATATAATACATGTCAACAAGAAAGACAAAGCATTGATCCAATTAAATCCATTGATGAAGGACCATCTAATTTTCATTTGCACGTCTTTCTTCACCAGTGCCCTCGCCCTCTCCCACGCCTCTCTCTCTCTCTCTCTCTCTCTCTCTCTCACTCTCTCTCACACACACACACACAAATACACACACACCCACACACGTAGATGCACTATTCGAACGAGCAACCATACAGTTTTCTCCCCTTCCTGGCAAACCAAGCACCAGTACAACAAAACTTATATATCTGCTATATTGGTACTAAAACCTGGTCCAAACATATATATAGATTTTGTTCACATTAACATTAATTGATAGATTTTTTATTTACATATCAAAATAAGCTATTTCGAGACATTCGCAATAGACCTGTTTCAGGAATATAGTAAAAAAAAGAATCAACAAACAAACGTTTTGGCGGCATTTCCTAACTAACTCTTTTCTTTTTCGTTGATTTTTGTTCTTTTTTCCTCCTTCTCATTCTTTTCCTTCTTCTTTCTCTTCTTTCCTTCTTCATTTTTCCTTCTTCTTATTCTGTTCCTATTTCCTTTTTGTTTTACTCCTTCTTCTTCTTCTCTTCCGAAAAGGTTATATCTTTTATCTGAAACTGACGATTCAAACCATTTACCACTCCTTCCCTTGTATTTTTATACCGGTATAATGATCCCCACACTGGGCGTTTTTAAAAAAAGGAACCCGTTGAAAACAATTCCTGTCAACTGATTATGCATTTACTGCGACATAAAGTCGCAGTTCATATGCTTTCCAATAGTGACTAGCATTAGTTTCCAGGTCCATGATGTCCATGGATCACTGAACGCCACTGTCTTCAAAATTTTGTGCAAAATCACAGGTGGTGCACTTTCCTCTAAAACAAGATAGGCAGAGTGTGAGTTGAATGGCTTTGCGATTTGTCTTGGTAGCTCTCCAAAGCCATCCATCCATCTAAAGCGAATCTCAGTATGATTGGCTTTATGCCTGAACAAAGGGTCTAATGAACTAAGTAAACGATGATTGACAGTCAAAAATCTTGACCAAGAAGAAATTAGAAGTTAGACCTCAGGGATCACAGAGAAATGTCCATTTATTTGCAGTGCTGCAGGCAACTTCCACCAAGGTTTCATAAAGAACAGACATTTGTAGAAAAAAAAATAGCAAAGAGAAACTTTCACACAGTGTTTTTTTTTCTTCCTCTTTTCTGTTTATTGTCTTTGATTTTGGAGATTTTCCAGACTTTCGGTTCGCACTGGTTGCTTGGTAGACAACTGTTGTTAAAGTTCAGCCAGGCTTCCTTAATACACCTCACTCACACAAATGTGAAGAAAAAAATAATCCATTATCATTATGAAAATTGAAGCTTCAAGGCCAGAAGGACAGAAGATATCTCGTTAACATCATGCTCATTGCGTGTTGCACAGAAAGTGAACCACTTAGGATTTGTTCTGAAGACATGGTCTTCACTTGAAGCACGACTCTGCAAAAACCTAAACAGGTGACCACTGAAAAGCATGAATTACTTTCTCATATGATATTGAATAACAGTAAATATATACTTGATATACTGGATTTTTTTCAAAGTTTGGTTTCCCTTTTTGGAACATCCAGTATACTTCATTGTCAACCGGATTCGTTCAGCGGCACTGTAGAAGTAGTACTTTCCAACATATAGCATCAGTTAAAAGAAATGTTACTAGTATAAAGTAATGTTTGAAGTGAATAGAGAGGATATGTACAAGAACAGCGTAATAATGTCAGAAAACACAATTTAATTTAATGGCTTTGAAAAAAAAAATCAGTTTCATATTCTTTCAGGTAATATGATTATTTGTGAGTCGACTATTTATTCTATATAGTCATAGAGAAGAGGCCCAGCTAAAAAGAAGCGATATTTGCTGACGTGGCAATTACGTCATTGACTGCACACCACGAAAACGTAAATGAAATGAAATGACAAACAGATAATAATGACAGGAACGAAATCAAAGAGAATAAATAAACATTGCTGGTAATATTTTCTAACGGATGGGGTATGGTTGGCCGCCTTTACATGCTCCACTTGCCCTGAACCAGTTCAAATTACGCCTCGTGTGCGTGGGGCCCTTGGAAGTAGCTATACCATCATAATGCAGCCACTGCTGCCTCTTGAGTTAGCCAACCTGGGGGAGTGTTTCATAAAGCTGTTCGTAAAGTTACGCATGACTTTACAAACCACTGAAATATGAAGTGCCAAGTGGGATGCCCGAAGTTTTTCTTGATGTTTAAACAAAGTGTGACTGCATTTCCCATAGTTTCAATTTAAATTGTGGCAAAAAATGTACTTTGCAATAAAAATGTTTGTAAACAATAGTAATGTTAATATATTACTGCATATTTCACCTTTGGCGGATGTGATTTATAATGATTTAGAATCCCAATTGGCTTGCTAGATTCAAGTTGTTCGTAAAGTCATTCGTAACTTTATAAACAGCTTTATGAAACACCCCCGGCATTGTCATGACGACTTAACAGACGCAAAATGATAATCTGGAAATGCATACCATGATTGGATATTTTCTTAAAAGTAATTTTGAGCTTCTCATTGTTTTGGAAAAAAATTGGTCGTAATGACAATCCTATTGACAGGCGAAGATGGTGATGGTCATCATGATGAGGATGATTAATATGATGGTGATAATAATGATAAATTGATAATAGTAATAAGAGGAGGAGGAAGAAGAAGAAATTTAAGAAAATTTGAGGAATAATAACACCAATGATAATGATAATAATAATAATAATAATGATATAATGATAATGGCAATCACCATCATCATCATATTACGTTAGAATGATATAATAATGATGAATATCAAGACATTTTAAGTCTTTAAAAGTGAATGACGTGACATAAAAAAACACGATATTATGTGTGTGAAAACAATTTTACTTTTTTACCTAAGCACTCATACAACCAGTGGTAATATATCAACACCCGAATTGAGTTAGATATGTGTGTATGTGTGTATATACATGCATTTATTAAATTCCAGTAACTACAGTACAAATGTTTTCTTTTAGGCATCTAAAAGTTAAACAAGAGAACACAGCCATTAAAATATTCTTGAACAAAAACGGTCTTGAGTGCAGTCTCGAAGGTCTATACAGTCAGTGCAGTAGATGGGTGGGGGGGGGGGGCACTTGTGGGTGCATCACGAGATGAAAGAGCTATTGGGATGTTTCATAACACTGTTTTTAAAGTTAAGAATGACTTTACGAACGAACTGAATATGGCAAACCTAACAGGATTCTCAATAATTATAAATCGCATCAGCTAAAGGTGAAATGTATAGACGTAGATTAATATTACTATATTTTACAAATAATTTTATTGAAAAGTATATCTTCGGCCACATTTTAATTCAGATTATGGGCAATGCAGTCACTCTTTGTTAAACATTAGAAAACACTTTGGGCATCACATTGGCATTTCATATTCAAGTCGTTCGTAAAGTCATTCGTAACTTTACGAACAGCTTTATGAAACATCCTTCTGGTTGATGTACTGTGTATTTAAGTGAAAAATCAGCGCCTCGTTTCATAAAAATTGTTATCAGTAACAACTAAAACATTTCTATGACAAATGTTCTCTCGGCCAATCAGGTGTAAAGATTTAAGTAGCTTTTAACAGTTATTGCAATTTTTTATTGATGACAAACGGGGCCCTGGAGAAGATGTTGGTTCTAAGACCTAAAATCACTTCAGGAAGGCGAACAGTCCTGAATGGGTTCAGATATAGATACAGTTTGAGCCAGAAATAGATTTGTTGGTATGGAGGAGAATCCTTAAGTGAATCCGTTTGGTGAAAGGGAGACAGTGAAGTTTGCAGAGAAGAAACTCGATGGTTACAACAACACCTGTTACCAAATACACCGTCAAATCATCTCCGATTTTAAAAAATGGTCATCAAATAAGATTAAGAAAATTATTCATATTCATCATCTAAAATCTAGCATACGTCACCCTAAAAAGAGCAATACCTCGCAGTCTAGTTAATCTCAAATGAATAATGTGCTGATATTGATAAGTTATAAAAAATATGAAAGCTGTAAAGCGGTAACTTCTAATTCCATTCAAGATCTACGAGTTCTTATAATAAATAGCACTGTGTATCATTCATTAACATTATAATGATATGAGAAGTTTTCAAAACATCCTGATAATTGGTAGGTGAAAAAATAGGAATTTAAAATAATTGTGGGATAGACGATCAGATAAGTTGATGTTCGCCAGGTGCTTGTTGAATCTTGCAAGAGCAGCAGTTCGGAACGGCTATGTAGTCCCACTCGAAATCTCCAAAAGGATCCGATTTTAACCTGCAAATTAGAGGATGAAAATGATCAAAATTATCATCAATTCACTTCATTCACAGATTTGATTTATAATAATCGATAATTGATAGGGTTACAGTTTTGGGTTCGTTACGGCACTTCCTATTTCATTGCATTTCTGACTAAATTTTCATTCTGTGTGGTTCCCAGGTCATAGGTGTTCATGCCTATCCTGTGCATAGGAAACGAAGGACAGCTATTGACAAGAAAAAATAAACGCTTTATTTTCAAGTGTCTTAAAATATCATCGGCCTAAACTCTCGTGTAGTGAATTTGGATCATAGTCCGTTTTTCATAAGAGAGTGGCACGTGACCTGCGACTCGATATGACATGATTGACTTATTGGAATGAAAATTGGCAACTTTTTGAACTTCCTTTTGAACAACTCTTGTATTCGAATTGTACCGTAAATTTCGTAAAGTAATAGCTCCCCCTTGCTTGAGAAGAGACAAATAATTCTATTCCAAAAAGGGGCTGTTTAAAAAAAAGTACGTGCTATAAATAGGAGGATGCATTTTTTCAGGAGAAAAAAACAACAACAAACAAACTTAAATTCTAAATACGGAACAAAAAGGAGAGGACGTCGAAAAATACATCGTTTAGTTGTCATTTGACCTTGTATTGTTAACAACTTGATAAATTCATACCTTTCACATTTTATGAGCTTTTCCTCGGATTTTCATTGACATTTCTCTAGTTTAATTGAAACTAAGAAACTTGGAGTTTCGAGGTGAAACTCCCTTCTGAAGACAAACAGCCACGTCTGTTTCAATGTGCATTGCGTCATATTTTCCCGAAACCGGATTCGAAGAACTATTTTCGAAAGACTGATGTATGCATGTGGCTAATTTTTGAAAACTAGAAAATTTTGGGAAACTAGAAAAAAAAATGGATAAAACATATTTCTTTATTTATTAAAGGGACTAAATCAAATTTTGTTTATTTCCAGTAAGCGCTAAATCCACTTTGAGAGATTTCGAGTAAATCAAGGATTTTTATTCGTACCATTTTCCTTCTTTGTAACATCACAGCTATTTGACTGTTGGACTTACCAACATTAGCATTAAAGGAATCCGCAATGAGCAGGTGAGTAGCAATCATTTATCTGTTTATTTATTTGCATGTTCAAATTCTACGTATTAAGCGCCTTTTGAAAATAAAAAAAACTAGTATTGCGAGCATTTCGAATTTTATGTTTTCAGAACATTGGAGGTCATGTATAAAAAAAATTGAGATAATTCATGGAGGATTTCTTCCATTCGCATATGTTAGAAGTCTAATATTCTTCCAACTGTAAAAAGTTAACACCTGTCCTCACGTCTATGAGAAGTTTCGCGCCTATATTTTTACGACCGAGATCTAAATGGGGTCTGCTCTTGAAATGCCAAGATAAATTAGGGTTAAGATAATTAGAAAAAACAAATTTCATGACGTAGGCATAACTGCATGGTCACTGAACGCACCTTTTATCTATACTGCCCTACTTTGGCAAAAGAAGGCAAGTGACGAAAGTGACAATTCCTGTAAAGAGCAAAATGTATTTGTCATTTACATTAATGTCAGTGCATTACTATGATGTCTTGCCTAAACATATCTTTTAGCAGGATGAATGTTCATGCGTAAAATTTGACCCAGAAGAAGAGCAAATTAGGCAAAATCTGAAATCACATTAACCCATTCATGACAGAGGTCCACATTTTGTGGTTTGGTCTAATATCTTTTAATGCAAAGCCCTAAAAATCATACCAAATACATCAGCAGAAAGAGCAAAAAATTCTACACAAACTGTGCCCATTTTGGTTGCATCAATATTCGTTGTTTGATGCTGAAAATTTTTTAAAGGAAAATAAGCATTAAAATTCTTAAATTGGCAATGCGATGAAAATGTTAAAATTACCATTTTTCCCTAAAAATTGGCAACTTTATGACTTCTCATATACATTCTCTCAATTTATATTTATTTCAGATACATGATGTTTTATAAGAAAAATGTAGCAATAAAAGAAAAATGTTGGTGTTGCCAATTTGAAGAATAAAAGCTGATTAAATTAGCCTTTAAATAATTCCTGTCACGAATGGGTTAACTGAAATTTGGTTGATATGTCACTTGCTTCCTTTTGTCACAGTATGGCAATATAGGCAGAATTCCTCCTTTCAGTGTATTGCAGATTTCCCTAAACTAATTCATTTTGAAAATGAACTTCAAGGCAAATTACAGATGACGTTATCTACAAATAGTCAATGAAATGTAAATCTTACTAAATCCTTAGACTTTGTTCCTAAAGGATACACATCGTTCATTACGATCTCGGATATCTACGATTTTGCAATTTTCCTAATTACATTTCTCTGTTGACATCGATCAAATATTTTTCATCCGTGGACAGGGAATTGTATCCAAATTACCCTCTTTCCACCGAGAAGCTCATATAAGATATAATGGTCTAATTTCTGTCGTGGAAATTTATATTCTTTGCTAATCCTCAGTGGTCATCCATTGAGGGCGAGAGGCAAATCAAGGACACCCTTTAGGTGTCGTGAAATAGTTTGACTGATTAAATGATGACGGAATAATAAAAAAATATAAGTCTAATAATTCCAGCGTAGAAGTATTTTAGGATGATTTATGACATACCGTGTCTGCCCAAATAACAACAAAATGAGCGACAGTGGTAGATTTTGGTCTGGTATTTTGAACTCTTGCACTGAGACGTAATAGTTTTTCATAATAAAGCTAAATGTCAATTTGGACACCAGGTCCTGCGTAGGTATTTTAAGAAACTGCTTCCCTCCGAAAATAAAAATCAAAGGAAAAACAACACACAAAAAGAAATCAAGCAAACAAATAAATAAATAAATAAAAATTCACTATTGCCCTCTCCAGCGGGCATAGTGAAATTTTGCTGCGATCCCGATTGGTTTTTGTGTAAAACCTTACTTTGCGCGAGAGCGGATACCATAAACTCAGTGCGATTTAATCGGTAAATTTAGGTTTCTTATGCAGAGGACTGTTTATCTCCTTTCTCGTTTTATCAACGTTAATTTGAGGTAAGTAGCACATTCCTCGACTCATATCTTATTTAGATTTTGACATTATATTGTCATTGTGAAACATGTAACGACCATTGGAGGCATTTACTCCATGAACGGAACATCCCGTTGTCTCCCCATTCCTTCCCCTTCACTTTGTACACAGAAGCGTGCGTGCAAGCGAACAAGTACTTTCCTGTCTCAGTTAGATCAAGATCTAGATCTAGGCCTATTAAGTCCTGGGGCCCTAACACAAAGGATTGCGATCAATCGCAAATTTAAAACAACCATTCTGATTGATAAGTGATCACCATTTTGAACGAAATGCGCATGAAACAATAGTCTTGATCGGATGTTACCACTCTGCGATTGATTGAAAATCTTTGTGTTACGGAGCCCAGTCTAACGAGGCTAAACCACGATATAGCCCAGTCTTAGATTTTTCTTTCTCTTTCATTAATCGGTACAGAACATATATTGACTGCTTTAATATTCGAGGCCTGGTTGTTTCTATAGGCTCTCGGGGACCTTATCTCCTGCTATTACCAGTCGGCAAGCCTCGGGATCATAGACATATCAGGAGGTGAGCAGGCCCCTGGGAACGATTTTTTCACAGGGGGTGCTGAGACCCTGAGCCACATGTTAGGTTACCACACCTTAAGCAAGCAGTTATTCGGGGACGGGGGGGGGGGGGGGGGGGAGGGGGGATGTAAGACGTACATTTGCCGATAGTTTGGTAATGCTGCATTCTAAGTCAAATCTAAGTTACCCCCTCCCTTCACACATCCTCCCGTTCCTCTGTAGACAAAAACAACAGGGGACCGGGTAAGCCGATGTGAAAACCGGGCACGATAAAAAAACGAAGGACGCAACTTTTGATAAGCTACCTAGGAAAGATCGATTGTGGGTGGGCCTATATCTGAAGTGGAGTGAGTGAGCCAAAATAGCCATGCTTGTTATGAAAAAAAGTGTTATTTGGTCATAAAAAAGGGCCACTTTAGGCCTATTAGATATCTGAATGACATGATCACCTTGCTGCCAAAAATGACTTTATTTTGGCACCTCGCTGGTGCACTTTGCTGTCTCGCAAACAACTCTGTTTATAAATATTACAAGCGAGCGAGGAAACCCACATTCTTTTGACGACAGAGTATTATTTCGTCATCGAAATACACTTAACATGTTTAGAAAATGTACATTCCGTCACCTCACTTGCCGGATTATTTATTTGTTTATCATTATTATTTTTATTATTATTATTTATTTTATGGGCTTTCCGAAACCATCCTGAATCTAAATATCATATACGAGCCAGAGCAGCGAGCGAGGAAAAATATACACTTTTTTTAGGTAGAAGTGATAATTCGTCATCAAAATACACAACTGGGCCTATAAGATATCTAAATTCGGTCACCTCGCTTGCTGAATTGGTTTGCTTTCCCAGCCATCTTCTATCTAAATATCATATGAGTGAGTGCAACGATTGAGCGAGGATAAATATACACCTTTTGTACGTAGGAGGGATCATTCGTCATCAAAATACATTATGGGCCCATAACTGTCAACTGATTTGTAAATTTGTCACCAGTGAAAAACAAATTTCCGTATGGACAATAAATACTTAATTTCAATTTCAAGAGTACTTGCTGCGAAAACATTTTATTTCGAGATTTATGAGCGAGAAAAAGATTTATTGCACAGGTAAGAGCACAAAGCCCCGCAAAATGGGTGCGGAGTAAAATCATCAATGTTTCATATTTTAATCTACTGATGCATAAAGAAAATTATAATATGAAGAAGATGAAGATGGAATGGGAATATAACTTATTGTGATGGGTACTGTGTTACCCCTCATAAAAATCAGAGGGTGCTGCAGAACCCCCATCAAAATTAAGCCCTCTAGGGGGTGCTCCGCGCCCCCTCCAAAATTCCCGGGGGTGCTGCAGCACCCACGACTCCCAGGGGCCTGGAGGTGAGGTCCCCGAGAGCCTGTAGAAACCACCATACGTGTACATGCCATAGGCCTCTCATACTCATAGCAGTAAATTTATCCATATCATTATTTTTGTTTTTGTCATTATTATTATCATTGGTATCATTATGATTATTATTATCATCATTGATATTAATGTTTCTGGTTGCACGTGTGTCAAAAAAAATTCTGACTGCCCCCTCCCCTTGGGTTTTGCACCCCCTGTAGGTAATGCTCGGACAAGAGCAGCAACCTACGGCCTATGCCATTATTAACCTTGAATAAGCAAGAACCCAGGCCATAGTCTCAGTACAAGAGGCGTCGTAGATTCCATGTGTCCCTCGTGATATTCCAAAGCACCGTGGCACACCCTGCGTCGTTTCACCGTCTGGTGTTTGAATCACGGGCCTGACGCACCGCGTGACCCAAAACCACTGGTTCTCGTAGACATCTACCTCTTGAGCATGAAAATTTATACCCTGGCTGAGTCTTTCCCATCGGCTTATTTCCTTGCACGATCTCGTTGGGAATTCTGATTCCTGACAAGGTGGGGGAACGGTAGAGAGAGAGAGAGAGAGAGAAATAAAATTAAAGTTAGCATATAGAAACATAATCTCTTTTTGTAAAGATTGATTCCTGCGAAAGAGAGAGATGAAAAGGAAAGGGATAGAGGTATAGAAAGACAAAGCCAGAGAGAGAGCAAGAGGGTGGGATGTAGAAATAAGAAGGGAATAGGTACGAAATACGTCAACCAATCTATTTCTTATTTTTAAAATAAACACAACACAAAAAGTAAGTTCCCCCTATTACATACCCCTGTATTTTTTTCAGTCACGAACCTTTGATGAAATCTGAATACAGATTCATGTAGCTACACTTCTCAGCTACATTTTCTGTAAAATTCAGGACAAACCCTTCAGTCACGCTTCAGTGAACACGACCTAGGTTCAAAATTGTCATTTTAAAAGTTCACTAGCTTCGTGCCATAACTTTGATGCAGTGATATCGGAACTTACTTTATGTTTTCTGCGTTTGAAGGCATGCAACATAAATTTCATTCGCTACCAAACATACCAAATGAGTTGTGCGCCAAATTTCATGCTTGAGTGAGCAAAAGGTGAAAATGGCAAGATCCTGTTAGTGACCTCAGCAAGATTATTCTCAGTAGTTTGAACAATACTCATCAATGAAAATAGGCGAGATTTCATTGTTTATTTCCTCCCCCATTGACTCTTTGTACAGTTAGGGAGCAGAGTTTTAACAGAAGTGAAAATTGGCCTATTTTTACTGATGATTATTGTTATTTCTACAGGGAGTTATTTCATGAAAATTAGCACATATCTTCAGGAGGTCATTAACTAAAGAGATCTTGCAACAAATTAAGTATCCAATGCGGCACGGAGCAGGGACAACGCTCTAAACTGTTTGCTCATTTGCATAATTTGTCTCTTTTGCTCACTGAAGCGTAAGAGATCGGGATTTCCATGAAAATCAAATCGCAGGAACTCCCCAAGAAGACTTATGATGGTTAACCATATTAAGCTATTGAATTTTGGTCCACGACTGAAAAGAGAGCCTTACCAGTTCCGCGTGATTATTCAAGCGTGAACTTTCAATTAAATGCCATGAGCTCATTGATACGTGTACACCGGTCACATAAACATGCTAAGAAATTTTATCAATGGGATTTTTAGGCAAATAAGGCAATAATTACTGGATAATTTCAACATGGTGATATTTTGTTTTCATTATGTGTTCATTCAACCGTGAATTGATAAGGATCAATTGCAAAAGCTTCAAACACCCTTCCAGAATATGAATTCCTCTGCATTAGATCAAATTCTCCCCGCAAAAGATGTAAAAAATGCATTTTTTGCCATTTTCACCTCTTGCTCACTCAAGCATGAAATTGGACAACTCATTTGGTATGTTTGGTAGCGAATAAAATTTATGTTGCATGCCTTCAAACGCAGAAAACTTAAAATATGTTCCGATATCACTGCATCAAAGTCATGGCACGAAGCTTGTGAACTTTAAAAAATTGCAATTTTGCACTTAGTTCGTGCTCACTGAAGCGTGACCGAAGGGTTTGCTCTGAATTTTCCAGGAAATGAAGCTGAGAAGTGTAGCTACATGAATCTGTATTCAGATTTCATCAAAGGTTCCTGACTGAAAAAAATACAGAGATTTGTTTTAGGGGGAACTTACTTTTTGTCTTGTGTTTATAAAAAGAATCACTTGGCGCTTTCTTTTTAGAATTTTTCAGTGTCCTGGTTGACATTAACTTGGGTATATTTTAATGCCCCTTATCTCTATGATTGTCTGATTACTGAGAAAAATAGAGTGGGAGAGATAGGGGTAGGGGTATGCCTTAGCGAAATGCCTTTTTACAGAAAACTATGCATGTAGTTTGTCCCACAGTGCTTTTCTTTTCAGTATCCATACCTTGGACAGTTTTTATTCCCATAAGTTATTTCCTCATAAGATCTCTTGGGGAAGACTAATTCTTATGAGAGAAAGGGGGAAAAGAAAAGGGAATGCACAAATACCTCGAAATACATCAAGAGAAAGATGGAGAAAGGAAAGGAAATTCCAAAAACAAAAACAAAGTCCGTGAAGAACAAAGAGAAGTTCTTTTCAAAGTTTTTCAATCGCTATCATCAATGCAAATCGATAGACAACATTATTCAGAAGTGCAGATGTATTAGCATGATAAAAATAACAACTTTGTCCTATACATGAATTAGATACATTTATACTACTAAGCATAACTGTTTGGTTAAGCTTCTTTGCTATACTCTCAGAGAAGTTGGTTAGAAATCATTAGGTTATATAACATGAACCGACCAACTACTGGTTTTGAAAAAAATCCTCATATGTCATGTATGTTTTACGTCGAATTTTTTTCAAAGCAACAATCGGTTGATATTTGATTTGATTTGATTTGATTTGATTTGATTTGATTTATTCATATATATATACATCGTCATCACAATCATATCGATCATTAGTTACATGGTATAATCATTCAAGTAATATATGCATACATGAAGGGATCGTCGTAAGCTCATGAGAGCTTGACGGAGACGTCCAAAAACACATATATCTATATAAGTAGCATTCAGTCATATAAATGATGCACATTCATAGCAAAAATTCACAAAGAAAATTAGAAGGACAGAAATAGACTGAGAGAGAGAGAGAGAGAGACAGAGAGAGCGAGAAAGAGAGAAGATGAAAGGTCAAAGAGAATTATGAAAGATATTACTCTACATCATGAATAATGTGGAAAATACATATATTCAAACATCAAGACACTTAAAATGAAATTGGAATGAAATCACTCGTTACTAGGCCTATGTGATTTACTTGTATTTCGTAACAAATAACAATAAACATGAAATAAGGGAGTGAAGGCAGAACCATGCATATTCAACCAACCTAATAATTTTTCTTAGAGTGTAGAACAAAATGCAAAGCTACAGAAAGCTGACTTTTAATCTGTACAAGGCTTCTTTAAAGACATTCACTTGAGACGTATTCTCTCGGGTTCTTTGCTAAAATAGAAACCATTATTGTAAGTAAGAATGTGGGTGTCTTTGTGACTAAAACTATCAGTAATTTTTCAAAATAATAGTTTCAGGGATATCAAGATAATATACACGTATTGTACAGACACGCAAACATTTAGTCTACGATGAATATTCTTCTAGTTCTTATAACATGAATATTTGACCCCCAAAATCTACATCTGAAGCAGTTTTGTCGCAATCACGAGATACTAAAATCTGAATCCAAATCATCAAGAGCTTAGACACCATTAACGCTACGGCAAAACGCCAACCCCCCCCCCCCCCCCCCCCCACACCCACTCCCTTGTGAAATGATGTAAAAGAAGCAAACTTTGTACGGGAGTTTTGACTCCACATTGATCACCGTCTACGACTGATTGATTCTCGAAAGATCTTTCTCCATTAGTGAGATTTTAAAAAGAGAAATTACTGTAAGAATTAACTAAAGCCATCATGAGATTACAGGAGCAATATTGCTATTAACGATCATATACTGTAACGACACAAGAAATGAGGTCAAAAACTCATTTTCTTATTCTTGTGAGTTGTGTATTACTACGTCTGAGTTTGAGAGTGTACAAACGCAATAAATGAATTAATTTCTACTACCAAAAACGTCATTTCAAAATTCATACATTGAGTAATGTCAAGTGACACACAAACCAACCAAAAGGCGGCACACCATAACATGAATAATGGATAGAGAGTGTTTATGATGTCACGTAAGCAAAGTCAAGTTGAATTTATGTTTCCCTCTATGTCTCTAGAGTATAACATACCCATTGGAGGCTGATAATCATAATACGTTGTCGGGAGACGACCTGCATGATAAATATGGTTGAATGAGTTAAGAATGGGGCGAAAACACTCGATCATTTTCCCCAGTGTAGGAGCTGACGGCCGACTTCCGCTCTGTGATTCGATTTTTAAACATAAACACCGAAATAGCATTCCACTCTGAATTCACTTGCACGTAAAGTTTACAGAAGTAAGTAAATACAGTTTGTCTAATAAAATCTGTCTGTGCCAAGAGAATAAGTGCATAGCGCAATATTCCAGCAGGATTGTAGTATATAGAGAGGTATCTTGACCCACGGCAGAGTGTATGTTGCTGAAATTCCCTTATGCGCGAAGTGATTTTTCTTTTTTATTTGTATTTTTTATTTTGATTTGCCGAAAAAGATAGAAGTACACCGCAACGTATAGGTCATCGCAACTAAACTAAACTACGTCTGTGTGACCCGTTTCTGAAATCACAATTTGTTCTGTATCAGAAAAACAGTACTGAAGGCCTAAAAGGGTCTGATTAGGTCTGATGTCTCAGCTTCATAGCTAGGTATGCGCTAAAATCGTTCAAATACGAAGTACATGCAGTAGTGCAACAATTCTATTGCATAACACTCGTACAAGTCTTCAGAGGTTAGCATATCCCAGCTGGGAGAATTCAAAGTAATTTAAAATTCAAATGAGGTATTAGCCGAACCCCTATAAAACGCCGGCGTCTCGAGTGGTATTCATCTTTTCCTTGGGTGCAGGCAGTGACGGACAGACCATTATATCTCCTACAATTCAACGAGCTGGAGCCAGTGGGCTGTTCTCCAGGTAAGTATAGCCACAATGGTGGCTAGAGAACAGCGGCTCAACTTGCCTTGTCTTTATGACTCGGCTTATGGACTGGGCGCGGCCCTGTTCCAATCCATCCACACATGCTCGGTATGCTGTTCGTATGGAGACTTGCAACGTTCCCACCTCCATGGGCAGGCCTGATGCTGGACTTCAGAAAAAAAAAAAATTGCCGGTGTTGCCTTGTCTTGGGGACATGGTTTAGCATGAACGTGGGCGAAGCCCCGTTCCATTTCTTCCAGACTTGTGCAAAAGGCTGGATTTACATGCAAGCAAAGTGACATTCCCTCCACTGAGCCCCGTCCACAACCTTTCTATGTGGACCTTATGTCAACCTGGCGACTGAGTTTTGGGATCGGTACCCGATTCTTCTCTACTGATATCTTTTTCAGAAGTCCTTCTTTTTCATCAGAGATTAAATAGACCACTACAGTATATGTACATGACTGTAAACTGTAAAATGTTTTTTTTTTTAATGCCAGTTCGTCAAACTTATTGGTATAATTGATCGAAAGTGTGGTTAAGGCGCATTGATGCCTTCTACTCAAAGGATAGTGTGAACTGGGCTGGATATCCAAGCAATATCCAACAATACATGCTCGTATGCATGACCCAATGATTAAAAATAAAACCCTAACTGAAAAGGGGTAATGAATATGAGCAACAATTCATTAAAATGTTCTAGTTTTCCCCTCCTTTCTTTTCAGGGAAAACTATACGAGAATTGAATTAAGCTTTACAATCGAATGAAGGCCACGTACTCTACGTTAACTTCTCGGTGCTTGCATTTATGTTTAGCACATCGAACAATTCTGCAGTTACAAAGTATCGGGGAATCGTACCAGAGAAATGATGGGACCTTTCAAAGTCCAATTTGAATCCTAAATACGGGATTTGCAGCCATGTCAAAAACAGTGAAAATCCTAACCAGTGAAATAAAATAATCACGGATGTACATGCGTGACGTGTACAATGTAATTGGGTATGTGACAAAGATTCACTATTCACGATAAAGAATATCGCCAAATAGCAGAGTAAACAATAGTCCATGCAGAGAGTCGATGTACAATATTCAAACTAACGGATCTCAATGCTATCAAAAGACAGCTATTTATAATCTTCCTTGTCATGAAAAACATTGTTTTCGCATATGGTGTAATGACTGAGGAAGATTATTTTAGATGGACCATCAACACAACCTTTGGATTTGCTCACATAAGTCTAATTTTTTTATAAAGGGAGACTTTGTGATCTGCAATGATATTCTCCTTTGGAGAAATAGGCCTATGGGCTATGGCTTAATAGCCTTATTTACTGTCATGAATATTCATGTGCGTCATGACATAATATGACGCACAGCAGAGGCAAACCTAACTGTTCGTGGAGCCACTCCAATTTAAAAAGAAAAGAAAAAGAAGAAAAAATATGCTCAAATTTATCATACCTTCAGATTTATGAAGTTCTGGTTACTTCAAAAGATGTATGATGAAGCCTTGAGATGCAAGCTTTTCAATGCCATGATTCTTTAATAATAATAATAATAATAGTAATAATAATAATAATAATAATAATAATAATAATAATAATGATAATAATGATAATAACAATAATAATAATAATAATAATAATAATAATAATAATGATAATAATGATAATAGCAATAATAATAATAATAATAATAATATACAGTTCTTGTAATAACAATAATAATAAGGCCTTCTTCAAGTTGCCAATTTACTACGGCATTCAACGCTTAATTCTCGTTGGCTACGGTGGCTACGGTGGTGCCAATTTTTAAACAACATTTATGATATTCCCTCAAATAATTCATCCGAGATAACGTCTTGAATATGTTATCACCTGCATTGTGTTCATCGAAAAGGACAGATTAATATCCTAAGCAACAAAAAAGCCTTTGTTGTTTAATCAATACAATGACATGCACTATGTCATAATATGGTTTGGAAAGTGCAACCATGCACTGTAAAATACTATTTTCATTTGTTCACTGAATCAAACACTGACATTTCGAGATCGTAAGAATGTTTACATCGTCCATGTACAACCGTTTCCCTTAAGCATGTTTAGAATACCTTTGTCATGTTTCTATTCATGAGCGAAAGAAAACTTTCGAACTCTTGCATCATTTTAAAAAGAATCTCAAACATGTTAAATGCTTGTTTTGTGTTCGACCTGTGTCTATGGTACTCCAAACAATAATTATCCAGAGCTCGTGGCTTTTTTTGCCACTGCCTCCAATGCATTATTAAACAAAGGGAGAATACTTGAATTTGTATACCCTTAATGCAAGGTACTTGACCTCTTTAGGCATATTTTCATTTGACATCTTTCATTTCATTTCATTTTTATCACGGAGAGACTTTCTTCCGCGAATTATATATGACTGTTTTTCCAGCAGGTTAAAGTTTGTCTTATTATTGGTGGTACAAATACACTGCTGCTGCCTGGCTTGCCATGCTTGCAGAGTGTAGTTCTGTGTTAAAACGTTATCCACTGATCATATCCAGTTCATCCCATAATTTGACTGGACAAAGATTCGTTCGTATAATTTTGAAAATATTAACTGCTCACTGAATGATAACTGCAATGATTAACATTTTGATTCGATACTGATCACACGCCAAGTCTAACATTGGCAATATTGTGTGCAAGAATACTTGGACTCGAAAGGGAAATTATACAATTTCACAGTGTTTGAATGTTTTCAGCCAGTAAACAGCAGCAGCAGCAGCAACAACAATAACAACATGATATTTCTTTAATCAGCTACTGCTTGAACTGTTAAATGGTTTGTTGTACATACGGTACGTTTTTGCATCGAGATGAGCAAATGAAAGAAATAGCTTATCTTTTGTGATGAGGTATTCATTGCATTGCTGATCCGGATTTCCGGAACCTATTTCCTCCTAATATCGGTTCGGTAGAGACTGCATTGTTTGAAATCAAACTTGAAAACGGTCATCCTTTCTCTCTTAGCTTCATCATGCACCTTCGAATATTTTTGACGCGATATATCAGGTATATGGCACAATACAAGACAGTATAAATATTATGACATCACTCAAGAATATGACGGGTTTATAACGGAGAGTCTTCTTTGTATTCTCAACACATATCAGACTGGAAAGACCATGTGCGTCAAAGCCGTCAATCCGTTTCATAATTTCAGAAGTACTCTGTCCAAAAACTTGCGGACAAGACCAGTTGAATCATGTTTATTTTCAACAATTTTCCTTGCTTCCGACACACATGAAATGCTATATATTCACTATCCTCTTTTTTTTTTTGTTCGTCTCTATATTAGACAGCAAGAAAAATAATCATTTGAATTATCATGATTATGATTTGTACAAAAGCAAAATATTCGTGTAGTCGAGATAAACACAAAATACCAAAAGGAGCATAAACAAAAGCTCTTAAGCCCAAGTGCCGAACGTTACATTGAATTCTACTTTGCTCATTTTAAGCCCCCATAAATAAATTTTAAAGAAGGCCACTTATGTTATCTGTCGGATAATGATACAGCAGTATTTCCTGATCTAAACACATGTACCTAGTTCACCCTTTTTTGTCTAAAAAAAAAAAAAAACACGTCGGCACCTTGATTCAGGGGCCTCTCTTTGCTTGAAAAAAAAATAAAGCAGTTTCACTTGTCTATAATCACTGATAATATGAGATTATTCTTAGATTTTTATGTACTATTCCATGGAAGGAAGATCTTAATGACGAACATAGATGTTTGTATCTTCATTTTATGCTGACAGACCTTTTGTACAGTCGTTGACTACTTTTGAAGGTAGTCATTAAATACATTTTCATACATCAATGAACCAAGATTTCAGATATTCGCAACGAAATTTCTTCATTAAAACTGCACAATGGAAATTGAATCTATGAATGAATGACTTGGTCAATCGTAATTATGATGCGATGAATGATATCGCAAAATTATAATTTCGTTTTGCGACAGCCGTCTTCAATATTCGATTTTTTAATGTGAATGGAGATTATGACATTGGAATAAGAATGTAGACAGTAAACGAATACATTCCATATCACCCGCTTGTTTCGTTATTTGAACTCAACGGTAGGCTGTGTATTTGCGGGAATCAAAATGATAAGAAGAAACGCCAAATACGAATACCTTATACATGTATTTCTTCGAATTCTATTTAATAATAAGAAGTACAAGACGAAGAGGTCCCGCCCTTAATCATCTTCTCACATTGTTTCGGTTTCCCTCCCTGATTCACAGAAGCTGATAAACGGTTGCTTTTGTGTCTTCTCATATTTCCTCCAGGCGAATTGTGCAGTATTCTTCAATACTGTTTGCAAACAACTATCTTCAGAGCATTTAATCGAATAAAGTGTCCACAATGTACTTTGCACATTTTGTTTCCTTTAGGTTTTGAACAGCGCATTGATTGACATTGTACTATCGTGTAAAAGAATCAAGCCTGATTATACAATGAAAGATAATTTTTTTCAAACAACGCAAAATGATTCCCTTTGACAAGATTGTATTTTCATTTCTCCTTTTCTCTATATCTTTCCACTTTGAAAGATGAATACCACTCGAGATGCCGGCCTTTTATACGGGTTTGGCTAATACCTCATTCAAATTTCAAATTACTTTGAATTCCTTTGTGTGATTCCACTGCCTGAACACCTGGGATATGCTAACCTCTTGGACTTGTATTTCTTATTATTTAATAGAATTCTAATTATACTTCATTATTATTTGTATAATTTAGGAATTATCTCTTGACGTCTTTACATCAAAGAGCAATTTCGAAAAAAAAAAGTCGGAAATTTTCATTATGATTGCATATTGGAATATTGGTCATTTTACACTAGATTCACACAAAATGATTATATACGTAAGTATTCCAGCTATGAAAATGGTTCCGCCGCTACTTGATGATTCTCTTAACCCCTTTGCTACTGGAACTGGGTGATCCCAATAGTAAGCCTATATATGGGAATCAGGAAATCCAACAGACAACGGGTTAATAAATACGGATTACTGCGTCTGTTTTATCCGTCTCCCAAGGTGACACGAATAATGATTTTTTTCACTAACAAGTTTGCTTTCAGATAATGCCTTTGTTTAATTTGTTTCCCAATGTGGAAATTATAATATCCTTGAAAAAACAAGGTTGCATTCAAACCGTTCCTTCCGCTTTAATCAAGAACACGAAGGAGAAAAGGTGTCCTGGGAACTCAATCCATCCTGGGAGCTCGAGAAGTGAACGATCAATCTAAAGGGGCTCCCTATCGTGTACCACACAGACACCCACCACTTCCTCTGGCATCCTTGATCAAATCACCAGTGTGCTCCCTATCTCTCCGTGTGTCAGGCAGTGAGAGAGAAGGTGTCCAGTAGGAAGGGAAAAAATCGCTTAAATGCTGCTGAAATAGACATGCAGGGGGCGGACGAGTTGATGGATGTAGTCATCAAGGATACCTGGTAAAAAACATAGGGTTTGTTTGCCTGGAGCTTACCGGCCTATTGAAATTAAGTAAGGTCAAACTTTAATTAATCGTATGCTGCAAGTGCTGTGTCACTTCTTAGTACTGTACTCTCATGTAGAATTGATCGTTATTGTTTTTTGTTTGTTTACTTGTTTTTGCACTGTTTCTTTGATAGTTGTTGTGTTGTTCGTCTCGTCTTTGACACGTTTGCGTTGTTGCTGTAATTGTTGTGTTGCTTGCAGTATTGAATCCCCTGAATGAAATAATACTGTCTGGAAATAAATTGCAATCATCAGGTTACAGAAGAAATATGTTCTTTTTAGTATTCATAATTCATTTGTTCCAGGTTCTAATAAAATTCTCAACATGCTTAATGATCAAGGAGGGAAGTTACTTAAACGAACTTGTATTCTATTACCTATTTAAGACCAGGTATATGTGTCACATACACATAACTGTATAAATAAGAATGTTATTAAATAACGGTGTTATGATGGCAATAAATAACATCATTCATACTTTTTTTTCCCAATCAATCATCACTGCGACAGAAGTTTGATATAATCATCATAAACTGAAGTACGATAAGTGCTTTAAATCTGGTTTCCACAATCGTAAAATTCATATGTAATAAAAATCTATGTGCTAATTGTATCTTTTCTATGAAAGTATCGTTTTACATGTTGTTCCGTATTTGCCACAAATTTCCACTTTGTTTCATGTACAAAAATGAGCCTTGTGAACCTCACGACATTAGTTGTTATAAACAATTCATGTATAGAAACATGTTAAATGATTAAGTCCAGTAACACGATGAACTACTTTACATGCCCAGCATGTCTTGGACACAGGTGAAGTGAAATATGTCGTTGGAAAAAAAAAATGAAAACACATGACTTTTCAGAGCAGAACAGAGATGATAGATATATCTGTGCTCAAAATCACCGACTTGTTAAGGGTGAACTGGCCTGATTACGTCACCAAAAACATTTTAACCCTTTTAAAAATCTAAATTCGGGTTTTTTTTCTCAGACTTTTCGTTATCTCCTTGTCTCATTTTCATGCTCTGTGTTACTTGATTGCATGCTTTTCCTCTCAGACCTGATGATTATTTTCTTTCAGGAACAGACGAGGGTGGCAGGATATCCACTGATGACCCGTCATGATCAACCGTCCCCAACCCTCACTAGCGATGATACACCTCTACATTGAAATACTGGACAACTATTACTTTAACCTGCAGCACAAATAGAGCGATTAATCATGACATTTTGGGGATATTTGGGATCCCGTAGACCTTAAAAAGGCAAACCAGTGTTCATATATGGACTTTAAAATTCGATACCTTTGGCTCTCTAACCTACTAACCTTTTGTTCAACTATCGAGTTTCTTGGAAGATGAATGAGATTGGTGGAAATAACATTATCTGACGCATCACTAACTCAAGAGTGAAGGCTGCAAAATGCGTCCCACGTTTGCCGTCCAACTTCAGCATGTTCAGAGCGGAAGTTTTCTGTGTACAAGCTTGTCTATCAACACAGATGGGCTTTTAAAAGCATTTTTCGGCTCTCATATTTCTCTCCCTAAATCATGCCCGATGACGACTGTCTGATATACCTGGAAGAGCGTCATTGATCTAGGTTATTTTTGTATGATATGGAGTGCTATAAATGACTGACCGGTGGCATAACGAGGCACGTGCCGTTGATTGGGCGCTGACCTTTACCGGGTTCGAAACTTAGTATACGTGAATGCAAAGCAAGCGAGCATAAGGGATACATAGAGGACATTCTTCTCAATTTCTTTCTCTTAAAGACCTTTCTTTTATTTAAAGGAGAATGCAACCCAGGCATCAGTGTGCTCATAGAGAATAAAGATGACCAAGTAGAGTAAACAGTGAAATTTTGAGTCAAATCGGACAATTTGTTCAAGAGTTATGAATTTTGAAACTTTCAGTAAATCCCTATTATGGGGATCCTTGAGGTGCATGGCAACTTTGTCAGCATATGTGATGTCATCGTGGACAACTCTAAATTCATTTTGTACATAATTTTTCAAAATAATTGATTTATATGAAATTTCAAGTCAGGAATCAACATAATTTTTCCCAAAATGCTTGTAAGAATTGATATAGCCATGTCATACTCAAACAATAAATCAAAATAATTTTGATTTAAAAGTTAAATTCTGTGTACAAAATGAATCGAGAGTTGTCCACGATGACATCATAGATGCTGGCAACGTTGCCAATTCAAGGATCCCCATAATAAGGATTTACGTAAACTTTCAAAGTTGATAACTCTTGAAAGATTGTCAAATTTTCCTCAAACTTTCACTGTTTGCTCATCTTGTTCTTCTTCATTCACTGGAAGCACACTGATGTCTGGGTTGCATTCTCCTTTAAAGGGTAATTACACGGGGGCGTCGGCGCTGTCAGGAGCTAAACCCTGTCATCATTTTAAAGATAAAATCACTGTTTCTGAGATATTAATTTGTTGCATGCGATACTGATACCCTATATGATTGGATAAACTAGCTAGGATTCTTTAAAAAAATAAAATAACCCCGCACAATCCCTCTTAGTTGCATAATTATAACTGTAGTTGCAGAAACTTTCCCCGTTTAATAGCTAGGCCATGTTAGTGGGTGTTGCATTTATAAGTGTTTTCGATTGATGGCTATGGAGAACATGATGAAACGGGATTCTCAGAAATCTTGTCAATCTTCATGATCTTCTAAAGAAGAAGAAGGAAAAATAGTATCTTCTTAAAGGTCATTTCAATGTATGAATGGACGGAAGGAAGATTTGTTTTGTGTGATCGGCTATAGGCGTTGTGCACAGGTATAGTCTAGAGTTTTATCTCAAGAGTCGGACAAAAAGATACTATCTTTGATGTCGACGTAAACAAGTATGCTTTACAAAGACCACGCTCAAAGCGGGGCCGAAGATAGCTTCAGTTCACCAAATTAGATTCTATTTTCACATATATATGCAACGCTCCATTGCAAAATCAAGTAATTGATTTCAGAAAACGTAAGTGGCAGCAGTCAAACGCAATTCCAGCAAGGAAGCAAGTGGCAATTTGCCGGCTAAAAACAAAAGCAGACCGATAAATCAAATGAAAGATCAGTGAATGAGGCGATTTCAATTAAGGAAATTGTTTACGTGAATGTGAGTTTAGATCTCCATTCCACACTTTCAGATGATGCACAGTCGTCAACTCAACTCTTTTTTTTCTCCAGACATTTCATTCTTATATATCATACCCTGTCAAGAACAGGGCCGTGAATGTTCAAGGAAACCAAAATCCACAAGTCATATAGTTTTTAAATCAAAGCTAAAACATATATCAAATAACAGAGAATTTGAAAAAAAAAATCGGACACGCAAAAAAAAAAAAACACACACAAAAAAAAAAAAAAAAAAAACGAGACATTTGAATTCGTAACATGACAAATTAGGTGGTCGGCATTTTTAGGTTTCGACATGGATAGTGATAAAGTCGTTGGTAAAGACTATTGATAAAATTTTTACGTCTCGATAGAAGACTAACGTCTAGACATTGGATGATTTGATATTGCAGCACGATGAAAAGGTGACCGAAGGATTTATTTCACCTTAACAAATCAGATTTTCTATAGGGTTGTACATTAACTACTGTGCACTGCATTGCAAGAGTCATAAAGGCCAAATCAGGCAGTTTATTTCATTGACTGTGACTGTATATGTAACCATAGTTGAAGAGGATAGTAATATAAAATGTAAAAAGAAAGCAAAAGGAAAAAAATGCCCCCCCCCCCCCCTCCGCAACTCGAACCAAGGACCGTGAGGATGTGAGGCAAGTGCTTTAAAGGTATAACAGCTCACAAAGATAACTCGCAGATGGAAAACGGAAATTTAATATCATATTTTTCCGTCAAAAATTCAACATGTTTCCGACATCTCGCTAAAAAACAGATGGACTTATAATATAGAAAACTTTCTCAGCTACAACATACTTCAAGATGGACGAAAATCATGCAGAAATAACAGAGAGGTTGATCAAAGAAGACGAGAATGTAGAACCAAGAATTAGGTAAAGGTCATGTCCCATAGAGAATACACGTAAAATGAGAAAAATTGACATAGTACCATTTTTCGTAAATTTAGACAGTGATGACGTAATCAAAGTGAGAAATAAAGATTTGTAGAAAATTATCTCAGCTACAACATATCGGAATACCAGCGAAAATTGACCAACAGTAAGCGAGATAGTCTTGGTTAAAGGCAAAAAATAAAACATCAAAAATTAAAAATCGAAATTTAGAGTTCACATCGGAATAGAATGACGTCAGAGTATCGAAAAAGTAATTTTTTTGTCATGGATTCACATCTACAACTCATAACCTTTCAGAATATTTTTAAAAAAATTGGTGGTGTCCATGCATTTTGAGGAGCTATGGTAGATTTTAAAGGGACATGGTTTTGCGTGTTTTTACATTATTTTCAACATTGACGCGCGCACGGATTTTGAACTTTGGTGCGCGCGTGCGACCTTATTGTTAGTTGAAGTCGGTTCTAAATTGATGGAAATTGTTAAGAAAAGGGTCAGGAATGCAAAGCAATCGAAAAAAACGGCGTTTTCCAGTTATTTAGGACCTGCGCAAATTTTTGAAATGTTTAAAATGGCCTGAAACGCGTGCAAAATGAATATGAGTCGATTCTGAGCATTTTTAATTTTTGCGCGCGCGCTGACGCGCGGACGTACGTGTACGTGCGCGTCTCAATAGATGAAATTGTTTGGACCAAAGACGTTTTACATATAGAGCTAGACGGAAAGCAGCACGCGCGGAAAGCATTACGCGAATGGGGTTAAGCTCCGCCCAGCTTTCATCCATTAGATGCCGAAAATAAGCCCCAATTAATATTCATGAAACGAAATAAGCACCCTTGATTGGATTATAGCATCATGAATATGTATTTTTTCGATAATATCGTTCTAGAAAAATGATTATTCATTTGACTTTATTACGTCACAGTTATGAAAATTCATGCATGACGTGCTTACTCGCACAAAGTGAGAGGTGTCTACTTCACAGAGAAAACGTGAGTACCACTGCAGTTATGATTAAATATCGGAAATTTGGCATATGCTTCAAAATAGTTGGCTGTTCTTCTCGATCTACTATAATTTCTCTACAATTTGAAATAATTGTAAACAGCTATTTCAGAAAGATGTAATGTCGAACTTACAGATTGGTTTTTATCGTGATAGGGTAGATTGACCGCCGGTGTCGTTCTTGCACCATGTTCTCGAGGTAGCTTCCCCGGGCTACTGCCGGGGACCATACTACGATAATTCTGGTTGTCATGTTGACCGCGCTTCAAGAGCGGTTTTGATATCTAAAATTGTTCAAATCAGAAGTTTGGCGTAATGAAAAATCAAATTTAGGCCTGAATTAGACTGTAGAATTTTTGCGAGTGAAACGCTAGCAGAATTCATTAGATTATTACTAGACCTAGTGTAGACTAGATTGTCTAGTTCATACTTGGACTCGCTGACACTGCAGTGCAGGCTGGATGGAGAGCACACAATCAACACTCTGTTAGTGTTACGTCGACGACTCCGGTTGATTTTGCCACTGTTTTTAAATCTTGTGAACCCTCAACATTTGAAGTTAAACAATTATTGAGCCACCTTTAGTCTAGCTACTGTCCACATTCATCAGTTTACAAGATCTGACAGTAATCAGTTAAAACTTGTCAGAAATTCTGTTTAAAAAATCTTGAGTAGATCTGGACACACTTGTTGGAAGTTGAATCAAGTTGTTCAACCTCTCATTCTCACCCCACCTCTTCTGAAGATAGAAAATACCTCTGTTGCTAAATGTTACTATCTACCTGGTTGTAATTATCCTTTCTTCTTTTTTTTTTATTGTTTGTTCCCATAGAAGAATATATTGGAACTGGAAGGCTGGAAGAATTCTAGTGATGAAGATCACTACATGTAATATATACCCCAGGTGAAACAGAGAATCCTCTGAAGTGACAGGTAAGAACAAAAATTTCCAGAACATTTTTGTTTCTTATTTAGGTTATGATTACGGTAATGGATTTGAGGGGACTCCAGTAGAGCGTAGACTGTGATTATTGAATAGGCTTTGTGTAAATTTAGTTGGGCTCACTGCAGGCTTGAGAGTATACAATTAAAATGCTACGCCGACAGTCCCGGTTGAGTTTTTGTTATTTTGGTACTCTTGAAAACTCCTAACATTTGAAGTTGAAAACAATTATTGAATGACCATCAGTTTATGTCTATGTTGAAGCTAGCAGAGAATGACCACATTTTTCAGTTTAAAAGTCTAGGCCAAAGAGTTAAACCTGTGGTCTGGAAGTCTCTTAAAATCTTGAGTAGATCTGGACACACTGTCACTTAGCCCTCTCACCCTACCACCTTCTGAACCAAGAACATCTTAATGTACGAATGATATTCCATGTAATTGATTTATTCAGTTTTATTCTTAGTTTTTGTAATCCTTTTTGTTTATTATCTTATTTATTTATATATTTGGGCAGGGGGGGGGGGGAGGGTATTCAGACACTTGCTTAATACAAGTATGGTTCCTTTGGTCTGGTTAATGATATTTTACAATAGTCCTGTTCTATTTTGGTGGCAGAGCTGAAATATTTTATTAGGGGGGATTACAGGCAAATTATGTACATGTTTGTAACTCAGTGGTAAGCTTTTCTATTTCTGCATGAAGGAAATCTAAATCTTGGATACGCCATGAAAAGATAAGTAAACTTGGAAAGAACTGTAAATACTACATATATATTTCAGCGTAAGTATCTCTATCAGAAATGAATTACAACTTGGATAATGATATTGATTTTTAAAATTAATTTCATTTATTTATTTTCCCCCACAGTCGGATATTGGAAGGCTGGAAGAATTCTACTGATGAATATAACAACCTATGGTCACAACATGTCCACTACATGTCATTCCAGTCCAGGATGAAGTAGAAAATCATGTAAAGTGGCAGGTAACAACTAACAACGAACTCTTCCAGGGCACTTGTTACACGAATTCATACCTCTGACTATCAATTGTAGAGTATGTTTTATTGCACATGTAAATATTTCCCCATGTACCTCTACAACAAAATTTGTCTGTGTTGACATGGGGAGATTTCACAGAGATTCTTTGTACTTGAGAGTGCCACCTAATGCACATTGAGAGACAGCATTTCTTGCCAAATTAACAATTGTGTAAACAGGTCGGAAACAGGAATTTACATTGCATGGGTTCTGAAATGAAACTGAAAAAATTCAGTTAATTTTAGTCATGAAAGCAATTTTTTATTTAGATTTAAGCTCCCATGTGCCTTGTGCTATCGTGAAAATAATGTAAATTTGTATCAGTGCTCCCCACTTTCAAAGCATTCATGTGTACGAAGGTTATCTCATTTAAACATATGCAGTAGGTTATTTAGCTTATGTAGAGACCCCATTCAGTCGTATTTTTTTATTTCCTTTTAATGTAGTATAATGCTATAGCGGATGATTGATGCAGACTGGAATCGACAAATCCTGAGGGGAACAAAGAAGAGATGTATGACTTGAACATTTGAGAGTAAGTTTGCTGCTATAAGTAACCAATCCCCATAACTATCATTCACCACATTTGGTGTAAGCAGTCATAGATGCGATTTACTGTCATTTCTGATTTTCTAGTTATACCAAAGTACTTTATTTGTGGTCTATAAAATAAATGCATTGGCGTAAATCCGGGGGGGGGGGATGGGGGATATACCCCCCCCCCCACTCTTTTGAGAGGGGGAATGGAATGTACAAATATTCCCCCTCCCACTTTTTAAAAGAATAAATGATATTTGAATTAATTAGTTAATACAATTTTTGATAATCTGTCATAAACAACCATCATATTTTAGAATTTCTATTTGAAAATGCAATTTAAAACCAGAAAAGCACTTATTTTTGGCTCGCTTGCTTCGCTCGCTCATCAAATTTTAGAATTTTCGTTTGAAAATGCGATTGAAAAACAGAAAAGGGCCCTTGCATTACCAAGTATTACTGAATTACTGTATGAGCGTAAGTTTTCTTAAGTACTTTATATCTTGCTGAATCATGTATGGTATAGTTGGACTACCAGAAATATGAAATTCTAAGATGTCAGTAGGACAGAATATGTGTAGCTGGATTCGCTCACTTGCACACTCCTATCTTCTGCATTTTAGTCCTTCTTGCAGGTGTCTGAATGTTGTTGAATCCTTATTAAATTCATGTAAGATATTATTTGTTTATTTTCTCCACAGAGTTCTGGATTATGACTTTGGCTCATCCTTCCTGATGCCTAGATTACAGCCTTGATGGTGACTGCAGACATTTACTCCCTGAAAATGCTTTCCTTCAGATAATAGCAAATATTTTTTTTTAAAGATATGATTTTAACACAACATTTATCACTAAATGTCCCATTGAATATCACATTAAATGAAAGCTACGTAGTAAATATTTCGGATTTTTTTTTTTCAATGATTACAGTCAACTAATCTTGCATTAGAAAATTATATACGTATATAATGAAATGGACACAATTTCAACTACCATCTCAAATTTAGAATAGAGAAGAAAGGCTTTTACTTTTATTTGCTTTAAACGAATCTAAATCACGAATTTAGGAACTCATCATTGTTCAATAGCCCCTAGACTTCTATGGGGATTGGCAAGATGCCTGCAAATGTTGCATCGAGTTAACTTCAGTTTTGTATGTTTGAAGTTAAAATGTGTTGAATCATTAAATTATTATTCTAATTATAGTTTACTATCCGCAAATGACTGAATGGCCTATTTTTTTTTATTTTCGACCCCCTACATGCATTGAACACTCACTGGAAGATTAACCTGTTTTTACGGCATTTTAAGAAATATTGTTTACCAAAAATAATATCCCTTAAGAAAGTATGGTTGCGAAGGAGGGGGGGGGGGGGGGGGGTAATACACTGTACCTCCATGTGCAATGTGAAGGGCTGTTGAAGGTAAATAAGGCCATATCAGGAATTTTTTCCTGGAGCCTGAGGGGCAAGAAATTGTTGATTTTTGAGGAAACGTGCAAGTGAGGGAACAAAGTGACCGAGTAAGAGCTTGTGCATGTTTAGAATTGAAATAGAATGATCTGGATGTAATTTAGGGCATTTTTCAAAAAAGAGAAAGTGAGAAAAATATGGGGGGTGAAAAATCCTTTTTATAGGGGGAGGGGGCCGGAAGGTAAACCCGAAAGTGTGAAGGCTTGAGAAGGTTGAAAAAGATAGTGATGTGTCAAATGTAAATTGCTCTAGCCAATCTACAAGAGAAAGAAAGTTACATGTGTGCCGAGTGAAAAAGAGTGGATATCTTGAAAAGAAGTACTTTTTAATAGTAAAATCTGTGAAACTAAAATCGGAGTGCTTACATTATCCGGTAAAAGGAGTGCCAAACAAGAGTGAAAGAAATAAAAGGATGCTTGCATTTGATAATGAGTGAAAGTGAATTTTAAAATTAAATATGTGTACACAAAGACTGAAGTACAGTTAGAAAGAAATAGTGATAGATTATTTCATTTGACTGTTTCAGACCTTCATGTAGAAAGAGTTTTAAAAGGAAGGATCCAACCAACTATTGTAGAGGCCTCCGATCGAAAATTCATCGACTCGAAGATATAGCACAGCTGTTGGGTACCCAGTCTGAGTCAGGTGTTAGGTAAACAAGCGAGAAGGATGGTTTCCAAATAGTAGTAATAGGCTCCGCCCCTATACTATTATTTTTTTTTTTTTGTGATATCGATAACCAGTTTAAGTGCGTTGACAGGCGCATCAGAATGGCCGAAGTTGATTTGCTACATCCCTTGCGCGGCCCCGCGCGCAATGTGTGAATAAAATTACACTAAATACATATATCACGCGATTTGACCTTACCTCTCGCGCTGATGTCTGCATTGTCCTGGCAATCGCGTACAATTTGTCATCTGGGTATGCTGTGTGAAGGAGAGCATCTTACAAAATGCATAATTCATGACAGCTCATGAATTATTGATTGGGGCTTATTTCAGCTTCTAATGGATGAAAGCTTATAGCTTATAGCTAGGGGGCTTGGTTTGGACTGATATGAACATCATCATGCCAAATATAAATTAGAAATGACCTTTCCGTTATGAAGATATGATCATGACATGATATTTACAAAATGGCGCCGGAATGACGTCACGATGACCTGATGACTTTAAAAAATATTGGAGAAACTTGACCTTCTGACTAATAAGTGACGAAAATTGATGCATTTTGAGCCAGCCGATTCGTCTGCACAAAAATTGTAAAGAATAAAAATAAATAAATTTCTGATGAAATTAAAAGGTGATCTGTCAAAGATGACAGACCACCTAAAAAAAAAAGAAAAATGACTATATGAAATATGCTGTATGACTTTTTGACACTACCAAAGCTACTTATTGTTAACATGATTTTTTTGACAACTCTCAATATGTTTTTTGACACACATAATCAATATTCTCATTTTCCCCGTAGATTGCATATTTTCTTAAACCAACCGAGGATATATTTGATCTGATTTGATTTGATTTGTTCATTCCGGCTTCATTGTAGTAGTAGTAGTAGTAGTAGTAGTAGTAGTTAGACGACTTTATTATTTATTCTTTAGCATAAGGCTAATCTATCATAAGGTCCAGATATGTTACGTTTGAGTGTTTTCTCCTTTACGAGACAATGAAAACATTTTTTCCCCCAAGAATATAAGAAAATTTTAGGAGTTCTGTGTATAAAACATACTGACATGGCTGAGGGTTGTCCACAAATGATATTACCAATAGCTTCGGTAGTATAAAAAACAGAACATTCCGTGTCCCATTTCGTTCAAATTATCGTCGATCATTTCATTCCGTCTAGCTTCAGAAAACTCCTTGAACTGAGGGTATAGGCGTCCTTTAACAGTTTCAACATAGTGACAATTTGCATAGTTTTCAACGTAAAAATTTTTTGTAAAGGCCACAGATAGCTATAACGATGTGATCATTTATTATGTCGAAAACATTGCTCGAATCACCCCCACCTCGATAAATATACATGAATATATCGTAATGATACTTAACACAATAGGGGAGGGGGAGAAATCTCAAGAGAAAGCTAAAGTGAACAACGAAGAAATTGCAGGCCAGAGTCTTTACAAGCTTTGCAAGGTCTACTACACGAAATACGTCTCCCCAAGCTTAAGAGCCCCGGCAATAGCTATAAAATGATTACTTTGCTGGTAGTTTGAAACAACACTAACTTGCCAAGAATACTCACCTCTCGTATTTTCCTTTGTATATGAGCTGGTGATCTTTTTGGCGGGGGTAGAAGAGGTACCTTTGGCTTGAAGTTTGCAGGTACTGTGGAGCAGGCAACACGTTCATTTTCGGCTATTTGTATGAGATCGAATACTGAGAAACCGGGTGGTGGCCTGGCTACTAGTGGCGGAGGACCGTTCTCACTTGTGTACCGATTTATATTCTAAGAATATCAAGAAAATAATATTTAAAAAACGAGAAACATATTTCTAATAACAAAAGATGTTGAAATAATTCACAATTTATATACCATAAGTTTCAAGGATTGAAATAGAAAAGGATCGTGATTTAACATACACCTGTTACAGGATAGGTTTAAATTAACGCAAACAAAAAAGTTATTTTTATTTGTAAATAAATCAGGGTTAAAATGAAGGCCTCTTGTAATAAACTCTGCTCATTTTGAAAGTGACATTTAAGTTTTTGATTCTTATCTACATGCATTCATTAATCTTCATTTATTTACAGTTTTCTTTCTGAAATTCATCATAATGATAAAAATCATCAAAGATAGGAAGATGAAGTATACTGAATATGCAAAAGGTCAATGTTTCTTCTGGAAAGGCTAATGGTTCT
>CM057171.1:6383234-6512346 GCA_029962745.1 Echinometra lucunter
ATTTTTTTTTCACTAACAAGTTTGCTTTCAGATAATGCCTTTGTTTATTTGTTTCCCAATGTGGAAATTATAATATCTTTGAAAAAACAAGGTTGCATTCAAACCGTTCCTTCCGCTTAATCAAGAACACGAAGGAGAAAAGGTGTCGTGGAACTCAATCCATCCTGGGAGCTCGAGAAGTAAACGATCAATCTAAAGGGGCTCCCTATCGTGTACCACACAGACACCCACCACTTCCTCTGGCATCCTTGATCAAATCACCAGTGTGCTCCCTATCTCTCCGTGTGTCAGGCAGTGAGAGAGAAGGTGTCCAGTAGGAAGGGAAAAAATCGCTTAAATGCTGCTGAAATAGACATGCAGGGGGCGGACGAGTTGATGGATGTAGTCATCAAGGATACCTGGTAAAAAAACTAGGGTTTGTTTGCCTGGAATTACCGGCCTATTGAAATTAAGTAAGGTCAAACTTTAATTAATCGTATGCTGCAAGTGCTGTGTCACTTCTTAGTACTGTACTCTCATGTAGAATTGATCGTTATTTTTTTTGTTTGTTTACTTGTTTTTGCACTGTTTCTTTGATAGTTGTTGTGTTGTTCGTCTGTCTTTGACACGTTTGCGTTGTTGCTGTAATTGTTGTGTTGCTTGCAGTATTGAAGAATCCCTGAATGAAATAATGCTGTGGAAAACAATTGCAATCATCAGGTTACAGAAGAAATATGTTCTTTTTAATATTCATAATCATTTGTTCCAGGTTCTAATAAAATTCTCAACATGCTTAATGATCAAGGAGGAAGTTACTTAAACGAACTTGTATTCTGTTACCTATTTAAGACCAGGTATATGTGTCACATACACATAACTGTATAAATAAGAATGTTATTAAATAACGGTGTTATGATGCCAATAAATAACATCATTCATACTTTTTTTTCCAATCAATCATCACTGCGACAGAAGTTTGATATAATCATCATAAACTGAAGTACGATAAGTGCTTTAAATCTGGTTTCCACAATAGTAAAATCATATGTAATAAAAATCTATGTGCTAATTGTATCTTTCTATGAAAGTATCGTTTTACATGTTGTTCCGTATTTGCCACAAATTTCCAGTTTGTTTCATGTACAAAAATGAGGCCTTGTGAACCTCACGACATTAGTTGTTATAAACAATTAATGTATAGAAACATGTTAGATTAAGTCCAGTAACACGATGAACTACTTACATGCCCAGCATGTCTTGGACACAGGTGAAGTGAAATATGTCGTTGGAAAAAAATGAAAACACATGAATTTTCAGAGCAGAACAGAGGTGATAGATATACCTGTGCTCAAAATCACTGACTTGTTAAGTGTGAACTGGCCTGATTACGTCACCAAAACATTTTAACCCTTTTAAAAATCTAAATTCGGTTTTTTTCTCAGACTTTTCGTTATCCTCCTTGTCTCATTTTCATGCTCTGTGTTACTTGATTGCATGCTTTTCCTCTCAGACCTGATTATTATTTTCTTCAGGAACAGACGAGGGTGGCAGGATGTCCAACTGATGACCCGTCATGAATCAAACGCCCCCAACCTCCGCTAGCGATGATAGACCTCTACATTGAAATACTGGACAACTATTACTTTAACCTGCAGCACAAATAGAGCGATTAATCGTGACATTTTGGGGATTTTACGATCACGTAGCCCTTTAAAAAGGCAAACCAGTATTCATATATGGACCTTTAAAATTCGATACCTTTGGCTCTCTAACCTACTAACCTTTCGTTCAACTATCGAGTTTCTTGAAAGATGAATGAGACTGGTGGAAATAACTTATCTGAAAAGCATCACTAACCCAAGAGTGAAGGCTGCAAAATGCGTCCCATGTTTGCCGTCCACTTCAGCATGTTCAAGCGGAAGTTTTCTGTGTACAAGCTGTTCTATCAACACAGATTGGCTTTTAAAAGCATTTTTCGGCTCTTATATTTCTCGCCCTAAAGCATGCCCGATGACGACTGTCTGATATACCTGGAAGAGTGTCATTCCTCTAGGATATTTTGAATGATACGGAGTGCTATAAATGACTGACCGGTGGCATAACGAGGCACGTACCGTTGATTGGTGCTGACCTTTACCGGGTTCGAAACTTACTATAGGTGAATGCAAAGCGACGAGCATAAGGGATACATAGAGTGACATCTTCTCAATTTCTTTCTCTTAAAGACCTTTCTTTTATTTAACGGAAATGCAATCCAGGCATCAGTGTGCTCTTAGAGAATAAAGATGACCAAGTAGAGTAAACAGTGAAATTTTGAGCCAAATCGGACATCTGTTCAGAGTTATGAATTTTGAAACTTTCATAAAATCCCTATTATGGGGATCCTTGAGGTGCATGGCAACTTTGTCAGCATATGTGATGTCATCGTGGACACTCTCAATTCATTTGTACATAAGTTTTCAAAATAATTGATTTATATGAAATTTCAAGTCAGGAATCAACATAATTTTCCCAAAATGCTTGTAGAATTGATATAGCCATGTCATACTCAACAATAAATCAAAATAATTTTGATTTAAAAGTTAAATTCTGTGTATAAATGAATCGAGAGTTGTCCACGATGACAATCACAGATGCCTGGCAACGTTGCAATTCAAGGATCCCCATATAAGGATTACATAAACTTTCAAAGTTGATACCTCTTGAAAGATTGTCAAATTTTCCTCAAACTTTCACTGTTTGCTCATCTTGTTCTTCTTCATTCACTGGAAGCACACTGATGTCTGGGTTGCATTCTCCTTTAAAGGGTAATTACACGGGGGCGTCGGCGCTGTCAGGGAGCTAACCCCCTGTCATCATTTTAAAGATAAAATCACTGTTTCTGAGATATTAATTTGTTGCATGCGATACTGATACCTATTTGATTGGGTAAACTAGCTAGGATTCTTACAAAAATAAAATCACCCCGCACAATCCCTCTTAGTTGCCATAATATAACTGTAGTTGCAGAAACTTTCCCCGTTTAATAGCTAGGGCCATGTTAGTGGGTGTTGCATTTATAAGTGTTTTCGATTGATGGCCATGGAGAACTGATGAAACGGGATTCTAAGAAATCTTGTCAATCTTCATGATCTTCTAAAGAAAGAAGAAGGAAAATAGTATCTTCTTAAAGGTCATTTCAATGTATGAATGGACGGAAGGAAGATTTGTTTTGTTTGATCGGCTATAGGCGTTGTGCACAGGTATAGTCTAGAGTTTTATCTCAAGAGTCGGACAAAAAGATACTATCTTTGATGTCGACGTAAACAAGTATGCTTTACAAAGACCACGCTCAAAGCGGGGCCGAAGATAGCTTCAGTTCACCAATTAGATTCTATTTTCACATATACATGCAACGCTCCATTGCAAATCAAGTAATTGATTCAGAAAACGTAAGTGGCAGCAGTCAACGCAATTCCAGCAAGGAAGCAGTGGCAATTTGCCGGCTAAAAACAAAAGCAGACCGATAAATCAATGAAAGATCAGTGAATGAGGCGATTTCAATAAGGAAATTGTTACGTGAATGTGAGTTTAGATCTCCATTCCACACTTTCAGATGATGCAAAGTCGTCAACTCAACTCTTTTTTTTCTCCAGACATTTCATTTTTATATATCCTACCCTGTCAAGAACAGGGCCGTGAATGTTAAAGGAACCAAAATCCACAAGTCATATAGTTTTTAAATCAAAGCTCAAACATTCTAAAACAAACAGAGAATTTGAAAAAAATCGGACACGGCAAAAAAAACCCCACAAAAAACAACAAACAAAAAAAAAAACACGAGACATTTGAATTCGTCACATGACAATTAGGTGGTCTGTCGGCATTTTTAGGTTTCGACATGGATAGTGATAAAGTCGTTGGTAAAGACTATTGATAAAATTTTTACGTCTCGATAGAAGACTAACGTCTAGACATTGGATGATTTGATATTGCAGCACGATGAAAAGGTGACCGAAAGATTTATTTCACCTTAACAAATCAGATTTTCTATAGGGTTGTACATTAACTACTGTGCACTGCATTGCAAGAGTCATAACAGGCCAAATCAGGCAGTTTATTTCATTGACTTTGACTGTATATGTAACCATAGTTGAAGAGGATAGTAATATAAAATGTAAAAAGAAAGCAAAAGGAAAAAAATGCCCCCTCCCCCTCCGCGACTCGAACCAAGGACCGTGAGCATGTGAGGCAAGTGCTTTAAAGGTATAACAGCTCACAAAGATAACTCCCAGATGGAAAACGGAATTCTAATATCATATTTTTCCGTCAAAAATTCAACATGTTTCCGACATCTCGCTAAAAAATATATGGACTTATAATATAGAAAACTTTCTCAGCTACAACATACTTGAAGATGGACGAAAATCATGCAGAAATAACAGAGAGGTTGATCAAAGAAGACGAGAATGTAGAATCAAGAATTAGGTAAAGGTCATGTCCCATAGAGAATACACGTAAAATGAGAAAAATTGACATAGTACCATTTTCGTAAATTTAGACAGTGATGACGTAATCAAAATGAGAAATAATGAATTCAAGATTTGTAGAAAGTTATCTCAGCTACAACATATCGGAATACCAGCGAAAATTGAGCAACAGTAAGCGAGATAGTCTTGGTGTTAAAGGCAAAAAATAAAACATCAAAATTAAAAATCGAAATTTAGAGTTCACATCGGAATAGAATGACGTCAGAGTATCGAAAAAGTAATTTTTTGTCATGGATTCACATCTAAAACTCATAACCTTTCAGAATATTTTTAAAAAAATTGGTGGTGTCCATGCATTTTGAGGAGCTATGGTAGATTTTAAAGGGACATGGTTTTGCGTGTTTTTACATTATTTTCAACATTGACGCGTGCACGGATTTTGAAATGTGGTGCGCGCGTGCGACCTTATTGTTAGTTGAAGTCGGTTCTAAATTGATGGAAATTGTTAAGAAAAGGGTCAGGAATGCAAAGCAATCGAAAAAACGGCGTTTTCCAGTTATTTAGGACCTGCGCAAATTTTGAAATGTTTAAAATGGCCTGAAACGTGTGCAAAATGAATATGAGTCGATTCTGAGCATTTTTAATTTTTGCGCGCGCGCTGACGCGCGGACGTACGTGTACGTGCGCGTCTCAATAGATGAAATTGTTTGGACCAAAGACGTTTTACATATAGAGCAAGACGGAAAGCAGCACGCGCGGAAAGCATTTCGCCAATGGGTTAAGCTTTCATCCATTAGATGCCGAAAATAAGCCCCAATTAATATTCATGAACCGAAATAAGCACCCTTGATTGGATTATAGCATCATGAATATGTATTTTTTCGATAATATCGTTCTAGAAAAATGTTTATTCATTTGACCTTATTACGTCACAGTTATGCAAATTCATGCATGACGTGCTTACTCGCACAAAGTGAGAGGTGTCTACTTCACAGAGAAACGTGAGTACCACTGCAGTTATGATTAAATATCGGAAATTTGGCATATCTTCAAAATAGTTGGCTGTTCTTCTTGATCTACTATAATTTCTCTACAATTTGAAATAATTGTAAACAGCTATTTCCGAAAGATGTAATCTCGAACTTACAGATTGGTTTTTATCGTCATGGGGTAGATTGACCGTCGGTGTCGTTCTTGCACCATGTTCTCGAGGTAGCTTCCCCGGGCTACTGCCGGGGACCATACTACGATAATTCTGGTTGTCATGTTGACCGCGCTTGAGCGGTTTTGATATCTAAAATTGTTCAAATCAGAAGTTTGGCGTAATGAAAAATCAAATTTAGGCCTGAATTAGACTGTAGAATATTTACGAGTGAAACGCTAGCAGAATTCATTAGATTATTACTAGACCTAGTGTAGACTAGATTGTCTAATTCATACTTGGACTCGCTGACACTGCAGTGAGGCTGGATGGAGAGCACACAATCAACACTCTGTTAGTGTTACGTCGACGACTCTGGTTGATTTTGCCAGTGTCTTTAACTCTTGTGAACCCTCAACATTTGAAGTTAAACAATTATTGAGCCACCTTTAGTCTAGCTACTGTGCACATTCATCAGTTTACAAGATCTGACAGTAATCAGTAAAAACTTGTCAGAAATTCTGTTTAAAAAATCTTGAGTAGATCTGGACACACTTGTTGGAAGTTGAATCAAGTTGTTCAACCTCTCATTCTCACCCCACCTCTTCTAAAGATAGAAAATACCTCTGTTGCTAAATGTTACTATCTACCTGGTTGTAATTATCCTTCTTTTTTTTAATTGTTTGTTCCCATAGAAGAATATATTGGAACTGGAAGGCTGGAAGAATTCTACTGATGAAGATCACTACATGTAATATATACCCCAGGTGAAACAGAGAATCCTCTGAAGTGACAGGTAAGAACAAAAATTTCCAGAAAATTTTTGTTTCTTATTTAGGTTATGATTACGGTAATGGATTTGAGGGGACTCCAGTAGAGCGTAGACTGTGATTATTTAATAGGCTTTGTGTAACTTTAGTTGGGCTCACTGCAGGCTTGAGAGTATACAGTTAAAATGCTACGCCGACAGTCCCGGTTGATGTTTTTGTTATTTTGGTACTCTTGAAAACTCCTAACATTTGAAGTTGAAAACAATTATTGAATGACCATCAGTTTATGTCTACGTTGAATCTAGCAGAGTATGACCACATTTTTCAGTTTAAAAGTCTAGGCCAAAGAGTTAAACCTGTGGTCTGGAAGTCTCTTAAAATCTTGAGTAGATCTGGACACACTGTCACTTAGCCCTCTCACCCTACCACCTTCTGAACATAGAACATCTTACTGTACGAATGCTATTCCATGTATTTGATTTATTCAGTTTTATTCTTAGTTTTTTTTTTTGTTTATTATCTTATTTATTTATATATTTGGGCAGGGGGGGGGGGGAGGGTATTCAGACACTTGCTTAATACAAGTATGGTTCCCTTGGTCTGGTTAATGATATTTTACAATAGTCCTGTTCTATTTTGGTGGCAGAGCTGAAACATTTTATTAGGGGGGGATTACAGGCAAATTATGTACATGTTTGTAACTCAGTGGTAAGCTATTCTATTTCTGCATGAAGGAAATCTAAATCTTGGATACGCCATGAAAAGATAAGTAAACTTTGAAAGAACTGTAAATACTACATATATATTTCAGCGTAAGTATCTCTATCAGAAATGAATTACAACTTGGATAATGATATTGATTTTTAAAATCAATTTTATTTATTTATTTTCCCCCACAGTCGGATATTGGAAGGCTGGAAGAATTCTACTGATGAATGTCACAACCTATGGTCACAACATGTCCACTACATGTCATTCCAAGTCCAGGATGAAGCAGAAAATCATGTAAAGTGGCAGGTAACAACTAACAACGAACTCTTCCAGGGCACTTGTTACAAGAATTCATACCTCTGACTATCAATTGCAGAGTTTTTATTGCAAATGTAAATATTTCCCCATGTACCTCTACAACAAAATTTGTCTGTGTTGACATGGGGAGATTTCACAGAGATTCTTTGTACTTGAGAGTGCCACCTAATGCACATTGAGAGACAGCATTTCTTGCCAAATTAACAATTGTGTAAACAGGTCGGCACGGGAATTTACATTGCATGGGTTCTGAAATGAAACTGAAAAAATTCAGTTAATTTTAGTCATGAATGCAATTTTTTATTTAGATTTAAGCTCCCATGTGCCTTGTGCTATCGTGAAAATAATGTAAATTTGTATCAGTGCTCCCCACTTTGAAAGCATTCATGTGTACGAAGGTTATCTCATTTAAACATATGCAGTAGGTTATTTAGCTTATGTAGAGACCCCATTCAGTCGTATTTTTTTATTTCCTTTTAATGTAGTATAATGCTATAGCGGATGATTGATGCAGACTGGAATCGGCAAATCCTGAGGGGAACAAAGAAGAGATGTATGACTTGAACATTTGAGAGTAAGTTTGCTGCTATAAGTAACCAATCCCCATAACTATCATTCACCACATTTGGTGTAAGCAGTCATAGATGCGATTTACTGTCATTTCTGATTTTCTAGTTATACCAAAGTACTTTAATTGTGGTCTATAAAATAAATGCATTGGCGTAAATCCGGGGGGGGGGGGGGGGGGGGGATGGGGGATATACCCCCCCCCCCACCAACTCTTTTGAGAGGGGGGATGGCATGTACAAATATTCCCCCTCCCACTTTTTAAAGGAATAAATGATATTTGAATTAATCAGTTCATAAAATTTTTGATAATCTGTCATAAACAACTATCATATTTTAGAATTTCTATTTGAAAATGCAATTTAAAACCAGAAAAGCACTTATTTTTGGCTCGCTTGCTTTGCTCGCTCATCAAATTTTAGAATTTTCGTTGAAAATGCGATTGAAAAACAGAAAAGGGCCCTTGCATTACCAAGTATTACTGAATTACTGTATGAGCGTAAGTTTTCTTAAGTACTTTATATCTTGTCTGAATCATGTATGGTATAGTTGGACTACCAGAAATATGAAATTCTAAGATGTCAGTAGGACAGAATATGTGTAGCTGGATTCGCTCACTTGCACACTCCTATCTTCTGCATTTTAGTCCTTCTTGCAGGTGTCTGAATGTTGTTGAATCCTTATTAAATTCATGTAAGATATTATTTGTTTATTTTTCTCCACAGAGTTCTGGATTATGACTTTGGCTCATCCTTCCTGATGCCTAGATTACAGCCTTGATGGTGACTGCAGACATTTACTCCCTGAAAATGCTTTCTTCAGATAATAGCAAATATTTTTTTAAAGATATGATTTTAACACAACATTTATCACTGAATGTCCCATTGAATATCACATTAAATGAAAGCTACGTAGTAAATATTTCGGATTTTTTTTTGTTTTCAGTGATTACAGTCAACTAATCTTGCATTAGAAAAAATATATACGTATATAATGAAATGGACACAATTTCAACTACCATCTCAAATTTAGAATAGAGAAGAAAGGCTTTTACTTTTGTTTACTTTAAACGAATCTAAATCAAGAATTTAGGAATTCATCATTGTTCAACAGCCCCTAGACTTCTATGGGTACTGGCAAGATGCCTGCAAATGTTGCATCGAGTTAACTTCAGTTTTGTATGTTTGAAGTTAAAATGTGTTGAATCATTAAATTATTATTCTAATTATAGTTTACTATCCGCAAATGACTGAATGGCCTATTTTTTTTTTATTTTCGACCCCCTACATGCATTGAACACTCACTGGAAGATTAACCTGTTTTTATGGCATTTTAAAAAATATTGTTTACCAAAAATAATATCCCTTAAGAAAGTATGATTGCGAAGGAGGGGGGGGGGGGGTAATACACTGTACCTCCATGTGCAATGTGAAGGGCTGTTGAAGGTAAATAAGGCCATATCAGGAATTTTTTCCTGGAGCCTGAGGGGCAAGAAATTGTTGATTTTTTAGGAAACGTGAAAGTGAGGGAACAAAGTGACCGAGTAAGAGCTTGTGCATGTTTAGAATTGAAATAGAATGATCTGGATGTAATTTAGGGCATTTTTCAAAAAAGAGAAAGTGAGAAAAAATATGGGGGTGAAAAATCCTTTTTATAGGGGGAGGGGGCCGGAAGGTAAACCGAAAGTGTGAAGGCTTGAGAAGGTGAAAAAGATAGTGATGTGTCAAATGTAAATTGCTCTAGCCAATCTACAAGAGAAAGAAAGTTAACATGTGTGCCGAGTGAAAAAAGAGTGGATATCTTGAAAAGAAGTGCTTTTAATAGTAAAATCTGTGAAAGAGTCTAAAATCAGAATGCTTACATTATCCGGTAAAAGGAGTGCCAAACAAGAGTGAAAGAAATAAAAGAATGCTTGCATTTGATAATGAATGAAAGTGAATTTTAAAATTAAATATGTATACACAAAGACTGAAGTACAGTTAGAAAGAAATAGTGATAGATTATTCATTTGACTGTTCAGACCTTCATGTAGAAAGAGTTTTTAAAGGAAGGATCCAACCAACTATTGTAGAGGCCTCCGATCCAAAAATTCATCGACTCGAAGATATAGCACAGCTGTTGGGTACCAAGACTGAGTCAGGTGTTAGGTAAACAAGCGAGAAGGATGGTTTCCAAATAGTAGTAATAGGCTTCGCCCCATACTATTATTCTTTTTTTTTGTGTGATATCGATAACCAGTTTAAGTGCGTTGACAGGCGCATCAGAATGGCCGATGTTGATTTGCTACATCCCTTGCGCGGCCCGCGCGCAATGTGTGAATAAAATTACAATAAATACATATATATTACGCGATTTGACCTTTCCTCTCGCGCTGATGTCTGCATTGTCTGGCAATCGCGTACAATTTGTCATCTGGGTATGCTGTGTGAAGGAGAGCATCTTACAAAATGCATAATTCATGACAGCTCATGAATTATTGATTGGGGCTTATTTCGGCTTCTAATGGATGAAAGCTTATAGCGGAGCCTAGGGGGCTTGGTTTGGACTGATATGAACATTCATCATGCCAAATATAAATTAGAAATGACTTTCCGTTATGAAGATATGATCATGACATGATATTTACAAAATGGCGCCGGAATGACGTCACGATGACCTGATGACTTTAAAAAATATTGGAGAAACTTGACTTCATTCTGACTAATAAGTGACGAAAATTTGATGCATTTTGAGCCAGCCGATTCGTTTGCACAAAAAATTGTAAAGAATAAAAATAAATAAAATTCTGATGAAATTAAAAGGTGATCTGTCAAAGATGACAGACGACCTAAAAAAAAAAAAGAAAAATGACTATATGAAATATGCTGTATGACTTTTTGACACTACCAAAGCTACTTATTGCTAACATGATTTTTTTGACAACTCTCAATATGTTTTTTGACACACATAATCAAATATTCTCATTTCCCCCGTAAGATTTGCATATTTTCTTAAACCAAACCGAGAATATATTTGATTTGATTTGATTTGAATTGTTCATTCCGGCTTCATTGTAGTAGTAGTAGTAGTAGTAGTAGTAGACGACTTAATTATTTTATTCTTTAGCATAAGGCTAATCTATCATAAGGTCCAGATATGTACGTATGAGTGTTTCTCCTTTACGAGGACAATGAAAACATTTTTTCCCCCAAGAATATAAGAAAATTTTAGGAGTTCTGTGTATAAAACATACTGACATGGCTGAGGGTTGTCCACAAATGATATTACCAATAGCTTCGGTAGTATAAAAAACAGAACATTCCGTGTCCCATTTCGTTCAAATTGTCGTCAATCTATTTCATTCCGTCTTAGCTTCAGAAACCTCTTGAACTGAGGGTATAGGCGTCCTTTAACAGTTTCAACATAGTGACACTTTGCATAGATTTTCAACGTAAAATTTTTGAAAGGCCACAGATAGCTATAACGATGTGATCATTTATTATGTCGAAACATTGCTCGAATCACCCCCACCTCGATAAATATACATGAATATATCGTAATGATACTTATATACAATAGAGGAGGGGGAGAAATCTCAAGAGAAAGCTAAAGTGAACAACGAAGAAATTGCAGGCCAGAGTCTTTACAAGCTTTGCAAAGGTCTACTACACGAAATACGTCTCCCCAAGCTTAAGAGCCCCGGCAATAGCTATAAAATGATTACTTTGCTGGTAGTTGAAACACACTAACTTGCCAAGAATACTCACCTCTCGTATTTCTTTTGTATATTGAGCTGGTGATCTTTTTGGCGGGGGTAGAAGAGGTACCTTTGGCTTGAAGTTTGCAGGTAATGTGGAGAAGGCAACACGTTCATTTTCGGCTATTTGTATGAGATCGAATACTGAGAAACCGGGTGGTGGCCTGGCTACTAGTGGCGGAGGACCGTTCTCACTTGTGTACCGATTTATATTCTAAGAATATCAAGAAAATAATATTAAAAAAACGAGAAACATATTTCTAATAACAAAAGATGTTGAAATAATTCACAATTTGTATACCATAAGTTTCAAGGATTGAAATAGAAAAGGATCGTGATTTAACATACACCTGTTACAGGATAGGTTTAAAATTAACGCAAACAAAAAAGTTATTTTTATTTGTAAATAAATCAGGGTTAAAATGAAGGCCTCTTGTAATAAACTCTGCTCATTTTGAAAGTGACATTCTTATCTATATTCTTATCTATATGCATTCATTAATCTTCATTTATTTACAGTTTTCTTTCTGAAATTCATCATAATTATAAAAATCATCAAAGATAGGAAGATGAAGTATACTGAATTATGCAAAAGGTCCATGTTTTCTTCTGGAAAGGCTAATGGTTCTTACATAGACACTTTTCAAAATCATTTGATTTATACATCCGCCCACGGTTTATGATTAAGGCAATGAAACAAATATAAATAAATGAAATATAATAGATAATTGAAACGGTAAATTACCCTTAACTATATCTTGTCAAGCACGAAATCGGTAGTCTTTGTTTATGATGTTTTTATTCCTACATTTTCGTCGTAATTTTATTGTGAAATTTTGAAAGGTCAAGATTCTCATAAAAAAAGTGGCAGAGCTTATTGTGATTCATTTCAATTTTGTCCTCGAAGCCATGCAATCACTATGATCATCTGCTGTGTTCATGGATGGGGACATATAAATGTTCGCAACAGCAGCAATTTCGTCATTTATGAAAAGTTTTTGAATATATGAAAACATTTTTTTCGCAGAGGTTAAATGCTGGCAATGCTAGTGACCCTTTCCCCTAAAGAAAAAAAACAGAAGAAAAATAAGAAAATTAAAAAACAAATTTGTGGGAAAAAAGAGAAACATGAATTATTTTTTTAAAAAGTGGAAAATCTACAATGAAAAAAAAATCGTAAATTCATGCTCCTTCTTAGCTTAAGATATATCACGGGAAATGTATTTGACACAACATATGCTAAGTTCACAAAAAGACAAGCAGCATCCTTAAAGATAATGAATAAAACATGAAATTTTGTGTACAAAACATATTTAGAGTTGTCCACAAAACAACCTGCCATGTTGAAGCAACATTTCCAATTTGAGGATCGTTATAAAAAGTAAATCAAGATTTTTCAAACTTTTATAATTTTCTCAGTTCGAAACCGATTTTGGTGGAACTTTAAAAAAAACCTGCTTCTCTCTATCCTCTCTTTTCATCAAAATTGATTTCCCCCAGGGTTTTGGTTCCCTTTAAGGAGCGATATCGTTTACCTGATCTATTCGCCTGTCTTCTAACTCTCTGAGCTGGAAGGTCTGTAGAGAGAATATCCTTGATATTAATCCTGTGGATAAGAAACAAAATTTATTCATTCATTCATTCATTCATTTATGGGTTTTTAATTGCTTTCATAAACTCACTTTAATTCAGGTACATCATACAACAACTTTTAATATTTTGTTTAAAATGTTAAACCTGATTAAGAAATGGAAGGATAATACCTATCAAAAAAGGTCAGTTCATGCCTGATTGAACTGGAAGAAACCCCTAAGACACGTAAAAGTAATGTATTTGATATATCAGTCAACAATGCCTCATATACAATAGAGGGTAGGTTTCTGGTGAATCAAAATTTTTCTAAATTTTCGAGATTGAAAATGAAATGTGAATATGAAAAATTTAGCTAGACTTCAAAAGGTCGCTGCAAAGGATTATCCGTACTCTTCAAATAGTAAGACACGTTTTTTCCCCCTCTGAAATGTCGCGGGTTGTGTGATAGGCATAACACTTTAAGAAATTTTGGAATGATAGACCGAAAGAAAATTTTAGAATATAACTCAGTGGTATTCACATATCCTCGTTTTGCATAATCTTAATACATGCTTATCGCCATCTCCCAGTTATTCCTTACTCTTCCCACTTTCTACTCATTTTATTCTCTCTGCCCCTTTCCTCCTTTTTCTCCATTTCTCAGCTTATTCTAAATGTCGTATGTCCCTTTTTCTCCAGGCCTTAACCCCTTTTTGGGATGTGGGGGTATATTTTCCCATTTTATTTATTCGTTTATTTATTTTTTATTTTTTGTTGAGAATATTTGAGAATTCAGATACTGTGAGCGATGTAAGAAAGGAAGGCAATATTAAAGGGTATTCGCCTATTAGGCCACCAAAGTTCCTATGTCTTCTAGAAGCATAAGCAATCTAAACATTCTCGTCAGCTCTTACACTTCTTCCAAAAGCTGTGTTATTCCTATGGGAAGGGGAGCCGCAACAGTTTGATTTTTTTTTCAATTCCCAACCTTCTCCCCTCCTATATCCACCAATAATGTATACTTCTTTCAAAATGTGCTATATCAGCTTTTCAGTTTCAACTTTGTCCTCGCGAGCGAAGCGAGCGCGCAAATTTTTACAATTTTGGTGGTGAAAATGTACAGAAATTTCATATTTCGGCACTGCCCGAATACACTGTATGAAAACATACGGGCGTCCTGGATACTCGGCGAAGGGGCGGGGGGCACTGGAGAATTTATCCATTATGATAATGACAATTTTTATATGCAATAACATTGTGAGGAGCAGCAACAAAACAAACATTTCCCTTATTCCTTTACAGGAGAAAACTAATTTATTTTAGAACAAAGGAAAGTTCATTATACATCATGTTACATCAAAATTGATTTTGTTTGTCTTGCGAGGGAGCCCCACTGAGGGGGCAAAATAGATTTTTGCACATTTGCAAGCAAGAAAATTTAGATGATTTCGGGCTGAAAAGTAGCATTTCTCAACACTAGAAAGCTATTCGTATACTCTTAACTATGCTGCAATGGGTTAAGGGGGGGGGGGCAAAGATTATTCCCCTCCCCCACCTTGATAGGGAGAAAATATGCCCCTTCCTTTTGCCACCACTCGTAGATTTATATGCTAATTTTACATGGTTGTAGTGCAGTCGTATGATTCGAAATTTTCTCTTTTTTTCTTGCGAGGGGGGCGCATTGAGGGGGCAAAAATTGATTTTGCCCCCTTTCTTGAATGGTGGGGGGGGGGGGGCAACTGCCCCATTTGCCCCCCACCCCTCCCGCTTCAGGCGCCTATGATACAGGTTAGAATCCAGCATGTCTAGTGTTGAATCAAGCATGTTCAAAGTGTTAATCTAACTATTGAAAATGAAGTCACTCCTCCATCCTTTTAAATGGTGATTCAAAATCTTAGTTTTTAGAGTGTTGCCAAGAAAAGAACAAACAAACCATACACATTAAAGAAATCAAGCTTTATATTAGCCTACTAGTGTAACATATAGCCGTACCATAGTGGGTGGCAAAGTTACCTTTTGCGCATCGATCCCCTCAAAGTGCATATTAGCAAGTATCGATTTTCAAAGATGCATCCAAACGATAACGGTGCTATTTCGCTCTCTATTGATATTAAATCAGCCTATTTCATTCTTACTTTTTATTTCAAAGTTTCATTTATCTTTTCACGGCACAAAATTGTGAAATTTGGTTTGGCAGTCAAATTAAACTTTTTCTAAAATAACCACCCACGTATTCTTTTATTAATCATTATCAGGCTTAGTGGGTCCACAAGTAGAAGAGCTTGACCATAAGACTAACTATAAAAGGAAGCTTCCAGCTCCCAAGTACTTCGGAGGGGACGATGACTTGCATGTTAATTCTCACTTCCTCTTTCAAACAATCAGACAAACAGAAAGACATCCCACAGTTCGGATGTTGATGGGGATTATCCCCAGAGATGCAAGCCAAGGACCACTCCAGCATCACAAGACCCTCATCCACGATGAAGGGGAAAGAGGTAATCCGAAAAGGGTGCTCTTGCGGTGGCAAATATTGGCCTGCGTGACCTTGCACGGGGCATGCTCCAAGGCGTTATCCGTCTCATAAATTATTCATATTGCATTTAATCCGTCATCCATGCATCTACTCTAAGACGGAAATGTTTGCTTCCATAAGGTTAATGTTCTACTAATTAAGTTCAAAGTTTCGTCATAATCCCCTCCCACACTTCATACAGCCATAAAAACTTATGATTTGTGATTGATGTGCTCTCATCATGGTTCTCATCACTTTTGTTAACGGTGAAAGTTTTTGAACCATTTACGAAATTCATCATTAACATATTATTATTATAGACTTTCATGCCTTGTAATTAGTCTTGTTTTAAACGTACTGACTCGTTGCCTAATGCTTTTGACAAGTTATATGGTTCCAACGCTATTTTAATAAAAGCTTTCCGGAAGTTTAAGATCATCTGATAAAACGACTAAGCTCGATTTTGGATGAAAGAATACAGACACATTCAGCAGTCTAGCAAATTGTCTCTCAGTTGTTAACATGATTAATGTGTCCTGAACAGTTCCCAATTCATCTAATTACCGAAAAGTGATTCATCTAGCTCCTTCATGATTTAGGACATTAATGTATACACACTTAGAATGAAAGGTTCAATTTTGCAGCCCCAAATGCAACAATGGCAGCACCGTTTGGGGTGCAGTCTTGCACCCTACATGCCAAAGGTACAAAAAATGCACCGTTTTGTACTTTTATGCACCCGGAAATGCCCGTCTGCAGCCTTAAAGGTGCAGAAATGTTGGCTTTCAAAAGATTGCAAATTTGTACCTTCCCTAAAGGGTACAACTCTGCACCTTAAGGGTACAAAATGAAGGTCACTGCACCCTTAATGGTGCATATCGCTTCTTTGGGTGCAAAGTTGTACCCATAAAGGAGCTCCCAGTGTTGCATTTGAAGGGTGCAAAATTGAAACGTTTATTCTTAGTGCGTAAAAACTATGGCAAACAATTTATAATGCAGAGAATTTCTGTTTGTGTGTTTCAGTGTGGTTAAAACGCATATGTTTTTCCCCCAGTTCATTTCTTTCATGTCGGTGGAAAGCGAATTTCCACAGAATTATGTAGATGAGACTGAATAAAGCCATCAGTAAACAATCAGTATTATTTCCTGACACACTCAAGGTGATTGGCCTGTAGTGAATACAGAGATTGAACAGGATGAAGAAGCATTGGTTTCTCAATATTTCTTCATAGATGTTGTGTAATACATACCAAAACATATTGATTTATTCAGTGACCTTCTGTAAAACAGAATTTGGCCCACGCATATCCATGTGTATGCAGAATCAGTAAGATGAATTCATAATACTTTCGTGCTTTAGAAATCCCTACTAATTCCTTCTTTAAAAATCTGTCACTGAGAGCTGAGTTAAAACAATTATTTTTTAAAGAGAGTAGTGAACTGTGTTCCATATCATCTAAGGAATTTGGTTTTGCTTCTTCTCTGATTTATCTTGCTGTAATACCGGATTTGATATAATTATTCCTACCTATATTTTGTTGAAAATGGGATGGCTGGGTTGGGATGAGTTATATTCTTGCTGCATTATGGAACACTTTCCGAGTAACCATGTGTGAAAATCATTTTGAAAATGATGAGTAAATCCATTCCCACATATCAATATTCATTTAAAATATAAATCATTACAGTACTGTCGTAACAGAAATTCAAGGGAAATATAGGTTCTCCACAAAAAATTACCCCTGCTTTTGGATTTGTTCCAGAATATGTAATTTATATGTAAATTCCACAAGATCACACGCAGAAGATTCGGTTTGGGGAATTTCTTCATTATTCTCCCGATCTAACAGATTTTACACAGGATTATTTGATTAGTTAAACAAAATAAACAATCTGTCGTCAAAAAATGGACATTTTCTCCTTAATGTTTTTTTTTCCCCATTTTCCGCAGTAAGTACTTAGTATTCATATTATTCATTCATTCATTGAGTTGTCATCCCCACTCCCAACGTATGTCAAAATCAAATATAAAAACTATTTATTTCATGGCCTGTCTACATACCTATTCCATGACATACAAACAAACATTATTGCGTTGAAGCGATACTCTGGAAAACGTCACTCTATACGTTATTTAGCAGTTTGTAGCAAAACTTAACATACTTTTCTCTTGCGAGAAGTTTATTGTGTGGGTGTGTGAGTGCATGTGTGTGGGCGTGTGAGGGTGTGTGCGTGTGTGAGAAGTGTATCGATCAGATATAGTTATTTACGTCAGGGAAGGACCTTTGAGGCCGTTGAGTAACTTTTAAAACTCTGAGCTGCCTGGTCCTATATCCTATCAGTGCATGCAGGGTTGTGTAAATATGAAGCCCCGAAAAATGCCCTTCAAAAGCATCATGTGCTTCACAAAGAGCGAAAATATAAAAGAGACCGAAAATGCTAGATTTTTTTACCCATAGACTGTAGTGTTAGACAAAAGCATACCCCGGACGCTTTTGCAAAAGGCGGTTTTCAGTGATAGATATCTTGATGATAACATCTTATATTTCTAAACTTATTTCTGGCTGTATATATATATATATATATATATATATATATATATATATATATATATATATCCTTCTGAGCATCTTTATACAACACAGACATCAAAATTCGACTATTTATTAATTCAAGCCTCCGCAAAGTTACCGGATCCCTTTGAACGTTACCATCCGAAAGACGTGACGAAGACTGGCGTCCGATCAGCAGTAAGATCAGAGTCAGTTTGTAGACGAATACAACGAGTTGACTGCAGATGTAACCGCTTGACTACCTCCTGCTCCAGACCTTATTCTTTTTTAAAATACATATACCAGTTAAACTCTATATCTATATGTATGTCACGGGTTCGATGGCATCTTGTGTCAATATTTATGCAGTCCTAATGAGCTTATTTTCTTTTTGGCGTACTGGGAAAATCCTTCAGCATGCTTTCTATTACATGAAAGGCCTTTGGTAAAGGAGTGCAAGTCATTCGAATAGATGGAGGGTTTCTTTACCGTTCGATTTGTAAATAAACTGAATGTTTGCCTGGTTTGATAGGGTTATCCTAGAATGCGTGCAAGCTTAGAAAGGGCGGGGAAAACGCCCACGCACCGTCGACATATCTGAATCTTCATTAAACAAACATGATATTGGATGCGTGGAAGCACCTCTCTAAAAGTCAATGACTCACAGTCGATGATCAAAGTTTCTGTTTTGTCCCGTGCGGTTCCTCTTCTCTGACACAAATAACGATGAATGGAGGAAACATAAACAGAGAGAGAGAGAGAGAGAGAGAGAGAGGGAAAATGAGGAAAGAGCAAATTCCAGAAAGAGAATGAGAGAAAAAAAGGATTCTTCATCATTTCACGTAATGACCATAACGTCAAATCATTATTTCTGATGAATATCATATATTCCCTAATAAATCAACATGCCCATGAATAATTCTGTGAATCATCTTACGAGTAATGACAAAAATAGTTGAGGAATTGAGTACTGCCGTTTATACTTCATTATTCAACATCCCTTTGCCTTCGAATAGAAATCATATAAAGTTTCTTCATTGTAACAATATCTTCACTATCATGGGTAATGACGTTAAAATCGGGAATAAAATCAAGACCAAAGAAAATAAACAGCAAAAAACCACACTGCGTAGTTTTGATGCAGAACCTCGAAATTTTGCTAAATACACTAGTAGAAAGAGGAAAAGAAATCTACTCAAACTGTGCCCATTCTGGTTGCGTAAGTAGCTGTCGTTTTAAAGTTTTTGAAAGCAAATAAGCATTAAAGTCCTTAAATTGGCATTGCGATGGGCATCCCACCATTTTTCCTGTCAATCTATATATATTTTAGATACACGGTATCTTACAAGAAAAATGTAGCATTAAAAGAAATGAAGGTGTTGCCAATATGGAACAGACGAAAATTGATGAAGCCAGCCTTCAAATAGTTCTTATTAAGAAAGGGTTACAATTCTGATACTAAGTGCCACCGGCGTAAATCCTCTTTGAGGAGTGGGGAGGGGGATGATCGACTTTTTTGCCGATTTTTTTTTTCTGTCGGACTCACACTTAAGTATAAACACTTACTGTCACCCAGCCGCACTACACACCCTTACACACATTTTAATTCTTATTTTGCGAGCGAGCGAAGCGAGCGAACCCCAAAAAACACTTCTGGTTTTTAATTGCATTTTCAAATATAAACTCCGAAATATGATGGTTGTTTATGACAGATTATGAAAAAATTTGGCTAACTGACTAATTGAAATAAATGAAAATATCATTTCTTCCTTTAAAAAGTGGGGGATATTTGTACACGCCATCCTCCCTCTCGAAGAAGTGTGTGTGTGTGTGTGTGTGTGTGTGGGGGGGGGGGGGGTTATATATCCCCAGCCGCCCCCCCCCCCCCGGATTTACGCCAATGCTAAGTGCTTATCATTGTGGGATTTGTACTACGTATTCATATCATTGCATATGGAAAAGTCATTTTGCTATTGCTCGGAAAACTTTATTTGTGGTGGTGGTTAATAGACTTTGCAGTAGAGCATGTGTGCTGCATCTGTCAAAATATTAAACATAGGAAAACGTTGATTCTAATCAAGAATTATGAGTGAACTTTTGCAGCTTAAATTTAAGAACCATATGAACACTTTGAAATTTTGTTCTCTTAGCGCAAAAGCTCTTTTTATCACGAAACGGTTACCTGTTTCTAAAACTCAACTTTTAATGTCCTTATTACAACTTCCGTTGTAGGATCACATCAAATAAGATTAAGAAACATTTGATTCCACCAGTAACGATAAAAAGCAACCTTTTCATTTGAAAACAGCGTGTTTTCGAACATTTGTGCAATACCTATCACCATGATCACTTGGGCAATGGTACAAGGTTCCCGGTTTCGAAGAAGTTTAATGAAACCTAATGCTGTAATGGACCTACAAGATAGGGTAGATGAATTATATAGATCAAGCCCCTTTTTGCGTTGCTTCTTGTTTATTTTCTCGACAAAGTTTAACGCGTTGAACACAATTTGAATTCACTTTAACATGCATTTTCATCATTTCCATAGCCCACAGCCTGAGTTATCTCTTACTTAGTATTCACCGTGTTTAATCAAATATCCTTATACTCATGAGAATGAAGATGAGAAAAGGACAAATTCATTGGCAAGTTTGCACTTCTTTGTGTGTATCCGGGTTGGAAAAGTATTAAAGGCGCATACCTAATGGCAAAAACTAATTCAGTTAACACTACCTATATTAATACATGAACTCCTTTAATTCATCTAATCAATTCATCCTGGTATCCGTTCACGTCAAGTGTTTCTTCTTTGTGTTTGGTGGAGAGGGGGGGGGGGGGGGGAGATGGGGGGGGGGGTCATGTGTATAACTTCAATGTTGAAGAGGAACGCTGCTAATTAGTATGATTACAATTTTTAGCATGCAGGAATAAATGTTTTCTAATATAAAGTGACTACAAATCACTGGACATTTCATTGAAGACTACTGACAGGTCTCATGTCAAAACGACGTCCAGTGCTCCATTTTTGAGCAGGATTATCCAAAAATAAACTGCTCTCATAAATCCTCCATCATAAGAAGATCAATTATTTAGCCAAATGTCAGCATATGTTTTGACAGATTAATATACCCTTAACATTATTTTTAAGTATTATATTACCAAATGAAGTGATTGACATCGTTGACTGTAAATGAAATGCAAAAAACGCTGGTAACGTGACGTTCCTGATTGCAGTCTTTCCACACGATCGAATGTCATCTGAATGTCATTTCCCCCCCCCCCCCCCCCATAACCCAATGTTTCTTTGATCAGTGTTAAGCGTTTGCAAAGATTATTCCTCCTGGAGTGAAATTAACAGAAAAAAAGTGTCTCCTTAATCTAATCAATCTTCAGCACGAACATTTTGCCGAGAGGTCAGTATTAAGGTATTTGATTAATGGAATATGTCTTGTCTATCAATCTGTATTTCATGAATATAAATATTGTGCACACGATTACAGTAATCCTCAGTAGTTGATAGATATACGATGGATTAAAAGCAGAGAACATAACGCGATGGAGTGAAGTGCCGCCCGAGTAAAGCCTCAGGATAACTTTTTTTCCGATTTAAATACTTTAAAAGCTTTCTCTGAAATTTATGCAAACGAAACAGATAATGCCGAAATTTTTAGCTTCATCACCATTTGACGAATAGATGTGAAAAAAGTTAATGGGGCAAACGAAATGGCTATGCCATAAATTCAAGACGGACGTTATGCCCTCTGTCGCCAAGTTGAGTGCAGTGTTATGACGTCACTCTGCTTGCAGCACTCTACCCTACCTTCACATCTACCCAAGATCTTGTTTTTGCTACCTAATCAATACACCCTCAAGGCGACCAATAGCAATACTTCCGAAAAGCAACCAAGAGGGCACACTTAAACAATTCCGGTCTTATTTTCTCACTTATCTTTTTGATTAAAAAAGACGGGATTGACGGCTTGGAAGACTCTCGGAAACAAATGTTGTAAGCATCCTTACTTTGTGGATGTGAATATATATATATATATATATATATATATATATATATATATGTGTGTGTGTGTGTGTGTGTGTGTGTGTGTGTGTATATACGCTGTGGCTCAGTGGATAGAGAAGTGGTCTCGTAACCGGAAGTACCCGGGTTCAAACCAAGTGGATGCGCCAATGCCCTTTGGTAAGGTATGAATCCCTATTACCAAGTCCTTCGGAGGGGACTTAAAGCCGTCGATCCCCAGGTTGCTCATTAACAAGCATACACATGCTTTCTTAGCAGTCAGGTAAATCAACCAACCATTTATGTATATACATATATATATATATATATATATATATATATATATATATATTTATCTATCTATATCTGAGAAAAAAGAAAATTCATCTCTTTAAAAAAGGGTTATATTTTTGAAGGGGTTTTCTTATCAAAAGCTATGGGGTGTTTTCGTATTCATTCCAAACTCGCCGAGGGCAATGCCTGGTGGAATCTTCAACAATCTCCGCTTCGAAGAAGTCAGGACTATCTATCTATCAGCATTCTCATGCATGGCAGTCAAGATATTTTAATAACATGGGATATAGTTTACTAATGGGGAATGCAATAACAGTGTCTCAAGGGGTCTTCCATAATCAGAACACAGCGCTGACATTGTCATGTAATGCAATAAATTCCTCCAGATAGTCGGTCATTGTAATATTACCATACGTTTATCAATATTGCATTTTCTAAATTTAGTCCTTGCGACCGCCATCTGACATTTAACCGCCAAGATGCTGAGACGCCTGTCGTGATCGGGCGGCTTCCGTTTTAACCCCTTGTATTTGTTTAGGACTTGGAGAAGAATCACAGAGGAACAAATAGAAAAAAACACACACACACACAAAAACAAAAACAAAAAGAAAAAGGCGCCAATCTTTGAAGAGATCCCTACGCCTGTGTAACTGACTTTGTTTTTTAATGTAACTAATCAAATTCAGATAATAAATATGCATATAAATATGATTATATATAGATGTATATATTGCACATACAGAAAAGCCCCAGGATGGTTACATTTCTTCTTTTTTTTCAATTTAAAAAAGTCTTAATCATTTACCTAACAATCACCTCGAATATTCTTAATGATTTATCATTCGATTTTTACCAAAATTGACAATACATGACAACAGCAAAGTAAAGAGATCAGTGTGTAGACAAAGTTTTAACATCTAGCCTCTTTCATACATGATGTTAAAAATCAAACCATTTTATAAAAAGTCAATGATTTAAGAACATACGAGTGCGCAGCAGTAGCATTAGTACCGTTAGTGGTGTTGGTATAGTAGACTCTATTGGATAACCTTTTTTAGCACAAGGCTGATCCCTCAAAGTTCGATGAAGAAGTAGTAGTAGTAATAGTAGCCTTTATGTTTAGCACAAGGCTAATCTGCCAGAAGGTCCGTTGCACAAGTAACAAAAATACATGATCACATACTTGAAAACCAATGAATGCAATAATAGTCCGCAATCAAATAATGTATATATGGATGTAGAGGAGAAAAATTCTACAGTTTATCTTAGTTGAAGAATACTTGCATAATAATGATATCAAAGAGAAGGTAAAAAAAAATGAAAATGGAAAAAATGTAAAGCTGTTTTTCGAGATATACGTTATTATAATTCTATCAAAGGAAATATGGCCAGGAAATGGATAGTTGTACGTTCTTCATTATGTTTTCTTTATAAACGTCATTTTTACTCTCTCCCAATATTTCTAACCCTTTTTATTTCTTTCTCTTTTTTATACTTATTTTCCAGGATGTGTAAATATATGATAAATTAGATTTTTAAAATCATTAAAAAGATTAGCCGTTAAAAAAAAATGTTCATTTATATTTATAACCTTAATATGAAACAGAAATTTTTAGCATTATGATTTCCGTTCGTAAAGAGTTTTTAAATCCCAGGGTTCCGGTACAGCCTTCAGCATTGATTCCTACATCATTCATTCATGAAAATCTCTAGCTATAAATCCTCAATATTTTTTCAGATTTGTCGGGACTCCAGTCAGTTCTATAAGATTATATATCGACGAGATATCCACTCAATTTCACTTTCAAAGTCTTTTAAATCTCTGAAAGGTGAAATAGAATTGGCTGCTAGCCGTAACACCAGAGCTCAATTTCCATCACAGCGCCAAATAAGTACAAAAGCGAGGCCACTAAAGTTTAGTGATTAAAATTTCATTTGGAGATTTGACCCCTCTTCGAGAAATACTGTTTTCAGATAAGTAATTGCCGGTTGACCTTTGGTCTTCTTAAAATAAGCCATCTGCAATGTGCTCAACTGCTTTCGTGGGCTTGCAATGGAAAACAGGTTCATTTTGTCAAAATATATTGTTGACAAAGACACAGAAACCCAATTTGACTAATGACTGATATGCCCATAGTATGCTTAGTTCTTTATCTTCTTCTTCACCATTATTAACCCTCTGAAGGCTGAATTTTCTTATTGCCTTCGGCCTAATACAGGAATCACTAAGTACAAGGATACTATGGATAGAATAAGGTATTCAAAAATACATAGTATTTTTCGACGTAAACAATAATTTTATCGTTGGGTATTACAGACGCAATTGGGGGAAAGCATGGCCTGTTCGAGTGAAAGAGGTATTTAACATTTTGCTAATGATATAAATCACTGCTGATTTATGGGATAGGCATTTTAAGCACGTACAATCTAAGTAATGGTTAGTAACATAGCTGTTCGCTTCCTGGAACTCCTCTTCACGACGGTTCTTACCAGAAACGAATGCACATTTCGATCTATTTTTATTTCAAAGCAGTAGTCTTACCAGGCGGGGAAGGGGCTACCAACCTCCCTCACCCTAATGCAGATACAGTCACGATGCCTATTTCAAATTGCGGTGAACAGTATTGTATAATATAAGTGAAAAATTTACTTTACTATGAGAGACGGCTCAAAGCGGGAGTTGGATATGTGAAAGATATTTTAAATGTCAATTGCACTTTTAAATCTTTTGAAGAAATAACTTGTCGATGTGGCCCACTGAGCTTTATAGAATATCTATCATGGCTAACTGCTTTTTCCTAAATAATGGAAGGATCTTTTGAGAGGTGAAATGTCTGAAGAAAATGATAGTAATTTGTTACAATATCTCAATGTGTTACTGACAAAAAAAGAAAGTATCCCAATTTGGTTACAACAGTTTATTACTCAAGCATTTAACAGAAGTTGAAAATACGAATCAGCAGGAAAATGGGAAATAGAAAATGGAGTTAATTTGAGCAGTAATAACAGTACATGGAGTACGAGGTTTGAATCATTATATAAATGCAAAGAATCAAACCAAAGTATCTCTCATTTATTTGTATTTTGTAAATATTCAACAATACTATGAAAAGCTATCATACAATGGCTTATGACAAAAGGTTTACTGGCTCACCCTCTATCAACAGAGGAAATATGTTTTGGTTATGTAAAAAGGAACCATTTCTATTTGATAAATACAGTAGTACTGACAGCTACACACACACACACACACACACACATTATTCACCCTCGTGTTACTATATGTATGTTATATACAGAGAGAGAGATAAAATTGCCTTGTTTTTTTTCTGTGTTGGTCTGCTAAATGATGTTTGCCAAAAGATGGAAGATGTAATTATGTTATGTTATTTGGAGAAATAAATGTTTAATTAAAAAAAAAACATTAAAAATATATATATATATAAGTGAAAAAAGTTAATATACAGAAAAGGGTTGTCATTTCAACGGAGGATTTGTTTATTCAATTTGTTTTTCAATACTATACAATTTTTGTTTGTTTGTTGCTCTTTTTTCGTTAATACTACTTGCCAATAACTTATACACACTCTAAAAAGGTTGGTTACTATATGAACTGACCAACTGTTGTTAAAAAGAAATCCCCATTTGTTCTACGTACAACGTTGTTTTAACCTACAGCTGGTCGGTTTTAGTAACCAACCCAATTTTTTTTTATCCATTTTTTTTTTTTTTTTTTTTAGTACAGTCCCTCCACACCTGTAAAATAACAACCTCGTGGCGAATCTACCCCATGCAGGAAGCATGGTAAGAATAAAAAAATGAGATGACAAATCCTCGGGACAAGGACCTCTGAGTTTTCTAGAAAGTGGAAGTGGGGGGGGGGGGGGGTATTAAGCATCTGAAGGAAGAACAATACACCCATAACGTTTTAAGCTCCTCAAGCATCATCAAAAGATGTCTGGGGAATGGAGCAACGCGAAGCTATCCCCGATTTCCCCATGTCGAATGTCTGGTGCACATCTTCAATTCATCTCAAACGTTTGGAATCGTTGCAAATAAAAACCTCAGCAACTACAGATCCATCTCACTAATAACCACCGAAACCCTCCACAAAAGTGTTTATAAATGTACAGTGGCTTCTCTTGAAGATAAAAATATTTCTTGCAATTATTAATTCAGATCTGCAGAAAAAAGAGCACTTTCCATGCCATCTTAACTCCTATTACTAACAGTTTGTGCAGTCCATGCATCTTCAAACACGAGTGGATGGGGGGGGGGGGGGGGAGGGGAGGGGGCCTTCCCCAAGGCCTGCGATACTACTGACATTTTAATACTTTCATATTACGGGGTTAGAGGAAAGGGTGGATCAAGAGCATTTTATCTAATTATGTATGACTAAATGACTACAATTCCTCTATAAAACCATTCGATTTCGGAGTACCACAAGGATATTTTTGCGGACCATTGCTTTTCATCTCATAGAACAGTGGTTTCATAAATCTTCCTCCATTTTATCTTATTTTTTTATTATCACATATTGATTCCAACCTCTTTTTCTCCCAAAGGGAAACACCTATAGTACTCTCAATCAGTTTCTAGTTGAATTGTGCTACGGACTAGAAAAAGGCAACCTAGATGTCTCAAACTTAAAGAAAACAAACGACATGCTTCACTCTATTAAAGCAATACACATTACTTCCGATAGCTGATATTCCTTTTGATAATACATAAATCAAAAAAGTCTTAAAAAAATCTGAGATATAAATTAATGAGAAGCTCTCCCGGAAACCTCACGCTGATAATTCGTCAAAAATTGATCTCAAGAAATTAATACAGGAATAACAAGCTGCAATATTAATTTCAAATCTCTGTTATGCTGTGTCTGAACTTTCCTCATGTGTTCCTTATGGAATCTTAGCATGGGGCAATTATTCATAACAGTGAAACAAACATACTAAAGTCCACGAGGGTGGTATGCTTCATAGGCTTTTTCATAATGGTAAATTTTTCAGTGTGTCTGACCTATACCTGCATAAATTCGGTCAAATTGTGTTTCAACTCATTCAAAACGAGCTTTTGATTATAATCGCAAGTTTGTTTACTACGAACGATGCGCTCCATAACAAACCAAAAAGACGATTAAACTGTGTCCATCTTCCTCGCACGAGAACGCTCTTTGCTTATCAAACTTTCATCTTTACACGTCCCAAACTTTGGAATAGCCTTGATACAAGCCTGAAGGATATGTAGAGACTACATCGTTTATATCAAACAAACCCAAACCCCTTCCATGTTCGTACTTATTAAATGATTTCGATATTCAGATCTTTGTTCTCCCATAACAATGTGTGTGTGTTGCATGGCTGTAATTTCTTCATTTTGCTTCTCTCTTATCCTCCCTCCTCTCCTTCTCTCTTTCCTTTTGTCTTCTTATCTGTCACCCTCTCTACCTTATCTTAATCTCTTCTTTAGATCACTTTCTTGGCTTTTTCCCAATATTTTCTATGTCAACTTTTAAAATTTATCTTTTGATCTTTAATCTTTGTTTGTTTTCTTCCAAATGTACCTCTTGAGTTCTCCTTTTCCCCAGTTTGCAAAGGAGCCTATAACCGACAGGTTTTGACTTTAATAATTACCCCCACATTCTTATGCATTGAATGAGCTACCATATTATTTAACTTATTTATGTAAAACGAAAAGACGTGGAAATAAATGAAATTAAATCGAATCAAATTATTCATTCATAATCTAAATAAAAAAGCACAATAAGAAGTGAGACATCTGTGCGCAAAAAGAAAAACAGATCCTTGCAAACACTCCAAACTTGTATTTTGTTTGTCGTTAAGGCTGTTTTCTTTCGAATCTTTGTATAGGCTTATACACTAAGAGGAGAGAAGTAGGAAAATGTGTCTAACGATAATGATAATGTATCTTTTTGGGGGGTCTAAAAGCATCTTGAAATCATATACAATTAGTATAGTAAAAGAAAAGAAACTGTTTGAAATCATGTAGAATGTAAGGTCCACACACATGAAAAGTTAACATTTTTTCGCAATAACATGTAAATGTATTTTTGATTCAAACTCAACATAACTCACCTGATAAAATGATAAAAAGTAGAGCCAAATGGCCACTTGATATGAAAACCCCAATCATCGCATCAATAGTTGTCTTTTATTGCTCGAAGACTTTCTCCGGCAGACAGGTGCAATCTTCACGAGGTTGCTACCGCGACGAGAAAATTTTTAAAGATATAACAATAATAAGCTGCGCTCTTTGCCAGCGTCCACCGCTGTAGATAAAGTAACGGATCTTGAAGCAACAGGTATATTCTCTCCCTCCTACTCGCGTCGGGGAGAGTTTCTCCTTTTCACAAGAACATCGCCAGAATCTATCGCCCATGTACGATGCCCCGTTGTAATACCCCGATCATCGAATTCACTCTTATGACAATAGCCTCAATATAAAAAAAATCAAACTTCCAATCCTGAAAAAGCTCTCTGCCGGCCAGCGCAGCCCAGTTGTCAAACGTCATTTGAGTAAAAGTTAGGAGTACTTATCTTTTATTTACTACTCGTGGAGCTGCTAATTTGGTCGCCCCTCCCCTTTCTCGCGCTGCGAATCTCCCGCCAGTGGGACCCTTTGACTTGTCTTCTCGGCAGTCTCTTTTACTCTCAATGGATTTGACCGACATTCGGCATGAGTAATTACCCCTTGAGCGAACCAAGGAAAGAATCACGGACGATATATCCGAGCGTAGTTTACTTTATCGCGTGGGCACACGGGAAACAAGAGGAAAAAATCATATCCCTCGTAATATCAGCTAATGTCAGCCCCTGCCTAAACCGAAACGCACCTTCCTTTTCTCTCTTTCCTTCTTCCCACATCAATTGTCCATTTGAAATGGAATTGCCCATTTCATATTATATGTCTGCCAAGAAATACAAGTCTTGGTGTGACTAATTAGCTCGAGGATAATCAAACCATTCATTACCGATGAACAAAGGGAGATGGATAGGGATACAGTATCTCGAGCCCGATGCAAGGTTCCCGCTCGCGCCACTCAAAGAGATATATCAAACTACTTTCATGGCTCACATCTTCTTTCGGAGTCGTGTAGTGCCAACGGGGAATGCTAATTACCTACGTCTACATGGTCTACATTGTAATTTCCGATCATGGCCATAAGCGTTCAAAAGAACGTTCCCACTGCCACGACTTACAACAGTCGAAGGTGAAGATTCAGAAGAGTTTTACGACAAATCATAACCCTCCGATATGGGTGATGCTAAAGAATAGTTGCAGTCTTTAATACTTTACCATCTTGTTAATAGGGGCTGCGAAGTGTTTTGAAACTTGCAGTTCAGGGGAGATGACGCTTGCTACATTATGAACTATTCTGCTTCCCTCTTTTTTTTTTGTAACGAGCGAAACGAGGGAGCAAAATAGCTACTCTTTATTTATGGGAGAATTGTTATTTCTAAATCAAAAGACACAGTTCATGACTGTATACAGACCTATCAGATAATTATGTAAATGATGCATGGTCACCTCGCTGCAAAATATGACACCCCTTTGGCACATCACTTGCCGACTTTGCCGTCCGGAACCAACTTGTATCTAAATACTATAGGAGCGAGAAAAGAGAACAGGGAAAAAGATGCACTCTATTTTCAGGTTGGAAGTGTTAATTTATCTCCGAAATAAACTATATCTAGATCATATATTTGGTCACCTCTTTCCCAAATGACTATTTAGACGTCTCGCTTGCCCAATTTGTTTGCTGTCAGTTTTTCTTCTATTTATTATATGCGAGAAAGGAAATCCAGAGAAAGGAAATCCATCTAATTTAGGTCAACATGCCACTCAATATTCCTTGCAGTCATAATACCAATATTCTGTGAGTGTAGAATATAACATTAGAGACATAAGGTGTAAACCAAATTATTGTCATACACAGTAAGAAAAAAGGGTTCAATTGTGCACCCTTCAAATGCAACACTGGTAGCTCCTTTATGGGTATAACTTTGCACCCTGAAGCATTTTCCACCTTTAGCATGTTTAGTGGTGCAGTGAGCTACAATCTGCTTCCTTATGGGTGCAGATTTGTACCCTTTAGGGAAGGTGCAAATTTGCAAGCCTTTTGATCACAAAAATATCTGCACCCTTAAAGGTAGAATGCTGCACCTTTAAGGGTGCAGACCTTTTTTTTTATAAGGTGCAAGACTGCACTTAAAAAAGGTGCTGCCAGTGTTGCTTATACGGTGAAAAATTGAACATTTTTCTTAGTGTGTAAGAAGTAATAATCATTGACATGACCATGATATAACCGGTTACGATATTTAAGATGTGAGCACACGAAGCGACTGAGCGTTCCTGTTTTTACTTTTCTCTTTTTCTACTCCTTTCCTTATCTTTCCTTCTTTTCTTTTTCTTTCCTTTTTCTTTCCTTCCTTTTTCTTTTCTTTTTTTCTTTCCTCTCTCTTCCCTTTTTAAAAAAACATTTACCCTCTCTTCTTTCCTCTTTCTTCTTTCATAAGTTCATATCTTTTGCCGTCAGAGCTAAAGGTGGAGCCTTTTCGGAAGGTAATTGTTGGGGGGGGGGGGTCACGTCCTTTTCATATACACGAGGTGAAATTCGAAGATTTTTAATAGATTAATTTCACCTTAATTTCATAAAACTCTCTGTCAACACGAGAATATCAAATATTGACCGATTCTTCACAAATTTTATTCAACTGCGATAGATCTATAGGTGGATGTACTAGTATATATCATATACATATATATATATATATATATATATATATATATATATATATATATTCACAAAAGGGCGTTCCCTTTTTATTGACCTCGAAAAGAAGATTATTTATTTAATTCATTATCCAGAAGGTTGCAACCATTTCCCAGTATCTTATCTCATGTTGTGTGTATTATGTGCATATTTCATAATACCCATGACTGTTTTGGCTACATAGTTTCAGTACTCTTTTAATTCAGTATCCTCCCTAATATGTTTGCTCCTTTGTCCATCCTTTTTTTTTTCTTCTCATTCTTACTTTCTTGCTTCTTTCTTCTTTTCCTTCTCCCTTTTTTATTCCTCATTTTATCTTCTTCTATTTCTTCTTTGGCATCTTCTTTTCTTATTCCTCTTCTCCTATTTCCTTTTTCCCTCCTCACCTTAGTAATATCTAGTTTTAATGTTGATTATGCGTTTCACTGAAATATGTTATATTCTATTTTATCTTCGTTATGCATCAATCCAACTTGGAGTTGCAATAAGAGAATTACAACTGTTCATATTTTGAGGCCACATCACGCTTATCAAAATTTGGCAGTGATAACAAAACTTTCATCAAATAATTACTGGCCCTTTGGGCAATAACCCGTCTTATGAAGCGGGTTACTTTGAATTACTAGAGTGTGGTGTTATATAGTTCATATGATTCCACCTTACATAATAAAAGAAATTATGCTAAAATCCTCATTTCCATCTTTCTGTCTGTCAGTCTAATAAGTATGACCTAGCACTGTCCAATTGGTGTGGTCACTTCATCTATTAACATGATTAAGCGACTTGGCTTTCTGCAGTTGAAACCGAAAAAAAAACCCAGCCTAAGTGCAATTATTAGGCGAAGCACATCTTTGTAAAAGCGGAAGGAGTCAAATAATGGATTGTCTTTTCATTTTCTTTCTTTACTGTTCTCTTCCCCTCCCTCTTCCCGGTCGTCTCTCTCTCTCTCTCTCTCTCTCTCTCTCTCTCTCACTCGCTCAGTCCCCCCCCCCGTCCCTCTCTGCAAGGACAAATAATATAGGGCATCATACGTCTTCAGACATTTACTTCCTAAACAGTTGCCTTTCGAAAACTTACAAGTGTCTGCGCCCCCCCCCCCCCCACCTTTTCAATTTCTCTTAACGGATCAATTTTTTGCTGCGGTGGGTAGAATAAATCGTTGATATCTTGGGAGAAAATTGTTTTGGTCGTCGGCTTTATAGATAAGATTCTACTTGTGTTGAAAGTGTTCACATTAAGAAGTATCCATTATAGTTTACAAAAGCGAAAAGTCAGACAGTCAGACGGGAAATCTCGAATCTATCTGCATTATGATCCTTTCAGCTTTTAGGCTTATTCAAGGGAGACGATTATCTTTTTTTTTCAAGAAAAACATAAAGGAAAAAATAAGAAGGAAAAAAAAGGTCGTCTACAGGGCGTATAAAAAAAGCCGTTAAACTTTTGAAAAATCTGTCAAAATTACATTTCAAAATATTTTAGAAGATTTTTTCATGTCGACAGATGCTAAATAGTCTCATCTATCCAGTGCTACTAACAAAACAAATTTTCTTTCACGCTTGGACGAGCACTGACTGGTTTTATCAAGCATGTCAAGAGTGTGAAAAAATGACTTGCGCCAAACTTAGAGAAGAGAGAAAATTAAACCATCAGTGCGAATAGGTACTCCCATTCAAATTGCTCTTAGCCATAAATTTATGATTATGTTATTATAGAATGATAGCCTAGGATGTTTGTGAAAATTTTCTATCATCAAATTTTAATGATTTCATTGTTTTGCGCATGGGTAATAATTAGTAATGTGTAATTACTACAAGATATTTTTAAACACAGTATTCACAATACACAGACACGCTGAAACCACGTGCCAGTCATTCATTCAGGAAGAACCAAACTGATTAATCTTAATCTTCAAATCATTCTAATCAATCAAGCAAGCAAGAAAGCAACCGACCAACCAACCAACCAATTCATCAATACATCAACCGATAGATCGATTAACTGGTTGACTGACTGACTGGCTGAATGGTTGAATGACTGACTGATGCATTGATGGATTCATTGATTGATCTATGTGCTGATGTTCTGATGTATTTAAGATCATCAAAAGTATGATATAAAATTTACACAAAATTCCTGGACTATCATAATCATTTATGGCAAAGAGCAATTTTTTGAAAGGGAATACTTATTCGCACTGCTAGTTTAATTTACCTTCTTCTTTCAATAAGGCACAAGTGATTTTTCACAATCCTTGGTTTGGTGGGGGGGGGGGGAGGGGGTGTGGGGTGGGGTTGTTGTTTGTGGTTGTTTTTTGTAACATTCTTTGGGATGACAGGGTGTTGGGGTGATAGGTTCTTCTGGGTGATTCTGTTATAGTTTATGGCCTTTTTTTCTGGGGGGGGGGGGGGGGGTTCTCTGTTCTCTCCTTTCATGGAAGTTGATTTGTTTTCCCTTGGTCTCATTCTTCTTCTATTGTTATATGTTACCGGTATTTTATTAGTTGTAATTCTTAGTTGTAATTCATTTTTGTAATTTTAACTTGACATGTGCATGTATGTATACTTTTAATTTGTACACAAGACATATGTCGGTCTTCGGACCGTTTGTTCTTGTTTTTGATAGTTTTAACTGAATAAAATCCGATATGTATAATATTATTGAAATATTTAGTAGTCTGATTACAGACTACTTTTCTTTTTTCTGCCAGGTGGACGCATACCTTCAAAATTTTGTATATATTTTTGTTATTGTTTTATAAATTTAAAATATTGTTGAAATTTTCCTCAATGTGTAAATAATCCAATCCTGACAAAACAGTCAGTGCTGAGTGCTCACCCAAACAAAAAATTATTTTGTACGTGCAACTTGATAGAAGAGATTATATCCGTCATGATAAGAATCTCTGCAATTGATTGGTCCAGTGCGCATCATGTGATAAATTACAATTCCCACCAGCATCATGCAAATGAACAAATTTGCCATGGACGGTAACATCTGAAGTCACAGGCCGTTAATATTTCGTCGGGACCTACTATTTACGGCATAGGCGGATGCAGGGGGCCGAAGCGAAGAAAGAGAAAAAAGAATAAAGAAAAGAAGAAAGAAAGAAAGAAAAGAAGAAAAAAGTAAAAAGATGAAGAAGAAGAAGAAGAAGAAGAAGAAGAAGAAGAAGAAGAAGAAGAAGGAGAAGGAGAAGAAGAAGAAAGAAAGAAAATGAAAGGGCTATGGCAAAATTTCCGCTTGCGCTCCACGCTCGCATGCTTTCATCTTGAGAGTTATACGAAAGAATTACAAAGAAGTATGATTCATTTTATGGGGATTTTTCCGCTCACGCTTTGCGCTCGCATAGAGGGGGAAGTTGATAAGTTTATCAGTTTTAGAATGAGTTCAGAATAAATGAGAGGCAAAATTGTTCTGTCTTCAGATTATTGTAAACCAAAATTTCGGCTCGGGCTTCGCGCTCGCAATTGTCACTTCCTCAAAAAGGTCTACTATTTCCAAAGTTGAACCATAGTAAAAATCCTCGGTACAAGACTGACGGAGACTTACACCCAAAATGTAAAACTGGGGTAGAGGTACTATTCCCAATCGAAAAATTCACGATTGCTGTCGACAAAAAAGAGAGAGAAAGAAAGAAAGGAGAGGCAATAGGATGAAGGGGGGAAAAAAAGAAAAGGAGGAGTAAGGTGCCCATATTCGGCTTATTTACTTGTTTATTTTGACGACGAAATAACACCGGTACCACAAAAGAGAGTGTATATTTTTTCTCGCTCGCTGCGCTAGCTCGTAAGTTCGGAAAGCAAATACATTCGGCAGGTGAGATGAACAAATATATAATCTAGATACTTTTAGGCAAATCATGTATTTGGATGAAGAATTATCACTTCTACCACAAAAAGGTATATAAATTTTTCCCCGCTCGCTTGTATAATACAAGATGGTCTTTGAAAGCAAATAAATCAGGTAGGAGAGGTGACCACATATTTCAAAATAGATATCTTAAAGGCCCATCGTGTATTTTGATGAGGAACTTTCACTTCTGCCATGAAAGGGAGTACATAATTATGTATTTTCCTCGCTCGCTATGCTCGTTCGTACAATACTCAGGTACAAGATGGATTTGGGAAAGCAAACGAATTCGGCAAGCGAGGTGACCAAATGTACCTCCACACATATAAAAAATGGTTAATTATCTCATAATTAATACCATCGTGTATTTGGATGAAAAATTAAGACTTCTACCATGAAAAATAGTATACAGATTTTTTCCTCGCTCGCTGCGCTCGCTTGGATTAAATTTAACTCGTGATTAATACCATCGTGTATTTGGATGAAGAATTATCACTTCTACCATGAAAAATAGTAGATAAATTTTTTCCTCGCTCGCTGCGCTCGCTCCGATTAAATTTAAATACAAGATGGCATGGAAAAGCTAACGAATGCGGCAAGCGAGGTGACCAAATATACCTTTATACATATGAAAAAGTCAGATATCTCATGACTAATACCATCGTGTATTGGGATGAATAATTATCACTTATGCCATGAAAAATAGTAAACAGATTTTGTCCTCGCTCGCTGCGCTCGCTCGGATTAAATTTAAGTACAAGATGGCATGGAAAAGCTAACGAATGCGGCAAGCGAGATGACCAAATATACTTGTATACATATGAAAAATGTCAGATATCTCATGATTAATACCATCATGCTTTGGGATGAAGAATTATCACTGCTACCATAAAAAATGTATATAGATTTTTCCTCGCTTCGACTAAATTCTAATACAAGATGGTTTGGAACAGCAAACGAATTCAGCAAGCTAGGTGACCAAAATATGTTTATGTATAAGTAAGATATCTCATAGTTAATTCTTCAGTGTATTTGGATGAAGAATTATCACTCTACTATGGGAAGGGCATATTTTTTTCCTCGCTTGCTGCGCTCGCTCGTATAATATCGAGATTTAGGATGGTCTATGAAAACGTATCAGGCGAAAGAGGTGACCAAATAGGCCTATACTATCTTTAAGCCCATCATGCAGTTTGATGAGGAACTATCACTTCTACGAAATGCGGGCAAGCCTGAATCCGATGACCGGGGTAATAATATTTCTGTAAAGCGCTTAGAGACTCTCTTGGAGATGTATTAGGCGCTATATAAATCCAGAATATTATTAGAATATTATTACGAAAGAGAGTGTATATTTTCATCGCTCGCTACGCTCGCTCGTATTATATTTAGACACAGGGTGTTTCCGGAAAGCAAACACATTCGGCAAGTGAGGTGAACAGTTATATCATTTAGAAGAAAAATGTGATGGCACACAATGCCTCGTGGGCTTTATAGGGTTGAATTTATCGGCATTACTTGTCGATAATCACTGGCATTGTTTGTTGGCAATCTGGCCTCTACACCCCTCCCCCCCCCCCCCCCCCCCCCCCATTTGAAAAACGTCTAGAGACGCTCCTGACGATTTTCTTTATTTGGAATCTCAAAATTTTTCAGCTCGCGCTTAGCGCTCGCATTATCCGTCATTTCCTTTTTTACTCAGGAAAAAGAGTTTTATAATAATATTCCTCAATTAAAGATAACTATTTCAAGATATATAGGTGCATCTACTTCCGTGTTGGGGGGGGGGCAAAATATATTTTCATTTATTACGCCACTGAGTGCAGCCTTAAACCATACGTTTCTAATCGGTTAGAGCGGTTTTTAAAAATTTCGCCCCCCCCCCCCTATTGGAAAATGCTGGATCCGCCCCTGTACGGATACTATATACGGCGTATGACATCACACAAAATGTGCGTTCTTGATTGTGACGACATTAATTTGCGCGTGTCTATTGTTTTAGGTGTCAAAGCGTGATGATGCATCATTTTTTTAAATTAATAGATCAGCGCGCAGTGCAAACACTGCAGCAGCGCTAATGTTATCTAGAATACTAGTATTTATACCCCTTCTATGAATATTAATGAGTATTCTAAATATATGATTGGTCAATTGGTGCTCACGTGATAAAAGATAATTTCACTAGGAAAAACCAATTCTGCCAGAGCTCCGAATATCTTTCACTATTTTTTTTCCTGGGCAGAACTGCGCATGCTCTATTTACTATTTTGTTCCCACGCAGTACTGCGCATGCTCACAGTTCAGTGACAAACTTTGTTTCGAACGCGCAGACTTGTACTTGCGAGCACAGTCGGGTCCTTATACGGACTGCTCATTACCTTGACGCCTGCAGTATCGGCGCAAGTCCCCGGTACTTTGGCCCCGCGCTCTAGCGCCCGATCCGGATCAGCTGGTTCGGATCGGATATGTAAACAAACATGTCACCTCCTTTAATAAACCTTACCTAGTTGGGCCTTTTCTTCGAAGATTTCATAGGAACTGTGAACATATTTGTCGTGTGTGGGCATGATCTATATTTTCTTAGAATGCAGCAAAAAGTTGTAGGCTTTCAATGTTCACTATGCATGATTTCGTCCATTGAGGATCTTCGATCAAATAGCTAACGTTAACGTAACGTTAGTGTGGAAACATCAGGTTAGTCAAACATGTCAAATTTTGTCGTAAGTTGTGTTGTTTTTTTATTGATTAGTTGTAAAGATAAATATAAAACAAATATAACATGCATTTAGTTCGAAAGTATAGTTGAAATTATATATCTGAGGAGGGATTGGCAATTTCCGAGGGGCGAAGCCCCGAGGAAAAAATAGCAACATGCCAGTCCCTCCTCAGATAAATAATTCCCCTATACTTTTTCACACCTCGGTATATTTGTATACTATAGATGTAGAATCTCTGATTTTAAGAGTGCAGATTCTGCCCTTTATTACTAAAGATGACGGATATAAACCAAGTATATATACGACCGTGAGAGGGTCTGGTTAAACTATGGTGCCCTCAGTAACGCGAGTGCGACCAAAATAGTCGTATTCGCGTTACTTCGGGTACCATAGTTTCCAACCAGACGCTCTCATGGCCATACATATTTGTATACTATTTGTATACTAATTTTTTTAATTTCCTTTTTATGCACTGTCGAAATCAATGATATAATGTCGATGTAGGTATATATATCAGGATCAATTATAGAAGTCCCGTATTTTACGGGAAAAATCAAGTCATTGAGCCATTTGTACCGCGTCCCGTACGACCCTCCCGAGTATGCCGTTTTGTCACGTATTTGAAACTTATCGTTGAAACAAGGAAATATTTAGCCAAAAATAGATTCGTAATGTTCTACATGTATATGCATGCGGAAGGATAAAGGTTTCAAAAAATATGCTCGTTCGCTTCACTCTCTCTTCACACTAAGTTTTCAAAGCAGAAATTTCATTACCCGGGCAAACATTAAACCCCGCTAGCTAATTTGGCCTTTACTAGGAGCAATAGATGAGCTGACATACTGGACTTCAATGTTTATGCAGTTCTTCTACCCTTTCGATCAGGAATCACTCTAATTCTAGCAGCAGATGCCCAGATACCATAAAGAATATCATAAGCAGGGGTGTCGCTAGAGAGGGGTGTAGGGGTGTGACACGACTTGAAATCTTATGCTCCGATGAATGGCTTGACGGGTCAAGCCCGCTAGTTATAAAGACCGCTAATCATAATGACCGCTATTCATAAGGACCGCTAGTCATAACGTGTAAGTTCCTATACCCGAAGGTCCGCTAGTCATAAAAAGGAAAGGGGGTCACTATTCATAAAGTCATAAGGACCATTATTCATAAGGTCCGTTATTCATAATGTGAGATGAGGGTCCCTATTCATAATTCACCATGAAGGTCATTAATCATAAGGACTGTGGTCGTTGGTAAGACTTTTGATTAATTTTTTGACGTCATTTTGAAGTCAAAGTGGTACTCAGTTGAAACTGGGTCACAGCTGAGGGGTCAAAACTACCCTGAAATCTTACCACATTTGGGGGTTTCCTTGGCAACACGACTTTAAAAAAAAATTTAGGCAGATGATTTTCTGCTAATGAAATCATGGTCTTTTGAATGAACTAACATTGTTTCAGCATTGGGTACCCCCTTTAAGGAAGCCGATTTCTCCTCCCTTCACTGAATTTAGCATCTCGCTGTTTGATGCTAGCGTGGACGCAGTAGACCCCCCTTTTTAAATCTCACATCTATACATGCATAACTAGGTGCATGGGCGTCATTCTGTTTTCTATTTTTCATTCGGGGGGGGGGGGGGTAGGGACATAGTCCAAAAAATTGCTGACAAGCAAAAGGAAAAATTTAGGTGTGTCTCTCTATTTCTTAAGGGGGGATAAGGGCGGCGGAGAGTCGTTGAAAGTGAGGGAGTACTGACCAGTGGAAAGGAGTATTTTTTAGAAAAAAAAAGAACTAACAGAGGATAGATGATGTTTGAAGGTTTGCATGGTGGTACGGGTATTCGTAGAAAGGGTTTACGGTTCACCATGTGGTAAGTCCTGAGGGACTATAGATAAAGTGGATAGAGATGGAGGTGAAATAGAGAGGCGAGAAAGTAGGAAAATTGGAGGGCAGAGTATCTTTCGAAATCTGGGTGAAGTCCTAAAAAGGACTGTAAACCAGAAGAAATGAGAGGATTGAGTTGGTGAAGAGATGAGTAGGCTTGAGTCGGCGAGAGGTGAGAAGACTTGAAGAGAAGACTCGACGTTTCGGGCAGCTTGACTGTCCGTCTTCAGGAGTGAGTGTTCGCTAGGCGTGTCGGAGTACTTGAGACGGGTATGCGGACGTGGAGGAGTGAGACGGGCGGCGGAGTCGGCGGCGTGGTGAACGGCTGTCGGTGGTGGCGCTCTGTGTGGGCGGATATGCGGACGTAGAGGAGTGAGTCGGCCGGCGGGGTCGGCGGTGTGGTGAACGGCTGTCGGTGGTGGCGCTCTGTGTGGACGGGTCGGAGGTGGCGGAATCGGCGGGAAGGCTTGGCGGGAAGGTGTGTACGAATAACAGAGGATAATCACGGAAGAAAAAATACATCTCTTTAACACACTGTTAAGTGAGCGAAGCGAGCGAGCCTAAAATAACTACTTCTTGCTAAAATATATATATATTTTATATAATCAAAATACACTCTTGGCCTATAAGATTTTTAAATGGTGTATTTGGTCACCTTACTCATGTTACTAGGCCTACCAAGTTATGGTGTACTTCCCTGGTCCAATTGTTTGCTGTCCAAAACCACTCTGTTTCTCAATATTACGAGCGATCGAAGAGAGCGAGGAAAAACACACTCTTTCGATGATAAAATATCATTTCGTCATTAAATTACACCGCATGCCTATAACATTATCTTAAATATATTCGGTAGCCTCCCTAGCATGCCCAATTCGTTTGCCTTCCCAACAATATTCTTCGTTTATATATTACATGTGAGCGCAGCGAGCAAGGAAAAATATGACTTTATAGTATACTGCTTCCAGCTGCAAAATTCTTATGATATTCTTATGATCAGGGGCGTCGCTAGACCTTTTTTTAGTGTGGGGTGGGGGGAGGTGTGGCAGCCATTGATTGCCGACAAAGAATGCCACCGATTACCGACGACCAACGTCTACAAACTCAACCGCATAAAGCCCACTAGGCATGTTCAAGTGTTTGCCTCTATCATATTTTCCTTCGTCTTTCCTATACATTCACATTTTAGTAGATTTCAACCAGATTTGGTGACTTTTGTATGAGCGAGCGCAGCGAGCCAGGAAAAATATGTATACTCCTTTTCATGGTAGAAGTGATAATTCTTCATCAAAATACATGATGGGCCTAAAGAAATTATAATGAGACGTGGAAGAACGGGACGCAGGATTCGTAGGTGTCTTTAGTTCAAATTGTTAAGTGACTCCAGTCTTTATTGAAAATTATTGAAATTTTTTAATAAGTAACATATGTAGTTCTGCAAATCAAATCAAAAATATGTTTAAATCAGTCACAGTTGTCAAACTGTTAAGCAGGGCATCTACATTAGAAAAATAATCAATTAAACTTTTCTCATTTTTTGTCGAATGGCCACTATAAAAAACCAGAATCCTTTCTCAAGTTTCTGTCTTCTCACTTCTGTACCTCTAACACTACAGTCCAACAACCATCACACAAAAATTATCCTCCCAGTTAGACACACCCAACTTTTTCGTACTCTATCCTACATTTTGGAATGCAATGTACCTGAAAAGAGGACAAGCACAAGTGACCTAAAACGCCTAACAATACAAAAGCCAGCAAACTAGGAACAATACAAATGGTATGACATCCATGTACAATTACACCTGTAATCATGGTAATGTCTACCAAAGCGGTAATCACTACAATATCTAAATTATATATTTGGTTACCTCACTTGCCGAATGTGTGTGCTTTCCGAAAACATCCTGTACTTAAATACTAGGTGTAAAAAAAAAAAAAAATCCCATTTTTGATCTTTGATAAATGGAAAACTATATATCAGATGATACTTTTATTGATATGGGGTATAGCTGAATAGTGTACAATTTTGTTGGAGGTGATTTGAACATGATATCATAAATCACTTTCATTAAATTCATGATTAATGTTTAAGTTAGGGTTCAGATTTTGCTCAATTTCCAACCTTCTGTACAAAACTTGAACTTTGCACAAGAGTCAATGGGTGTGTGAGAGAGTGTACCCACACAATCGCCAGGGTATGAAAGCATTATTCATTATTCATGAGGAATAACACTGTCACAACTAGCCTTCATCCCCACTAACAGTAAACTAATGCCCTTAGACGTCTTTAATGGATTTTGAAGCATTGAGAGTACTGAGAAGTGATTTTATTCATTTAAATGATAAATAACAATTTTTTGTTGCCGTTGAAAAGGGGGGTATATACCTCCATCCCCTGGGTTTTACACCAGTGTCCTAACATCTCAAATCACATTTGTCATAATCTCATATGGATCACTTTAAATGTTATAATTAAATAATGAAATAATTATAATAATTCCTAATTATGATAATATTGCTAGAGGACTAGATATCCCACCCCCACCCCCAAAAAAGAATTCTTAAAGTTCAAGGGACAACGATAAGCCCTACGACACCCCGCCCCAACTCGACGATTGTTGGAACTTGAGATAATGGCTGGTGGTTATGGTCTCCAACAAGAGCTGAGAAACTGAGCGCGGAGGATCTGAATGTTTAAGCTTTGAGTGTGCGGGGGGGGGGGAAGGTCCACATACTGAAGGGAGCATTGACATTATTAAAGGCATTGGCTAACTTCGTGAGTAGCTGATTTAAAAAATTCTCAAACTAAGATGAAATATGTGTATGAGTACTTGTATTTGTACTCAAAAACCCTGAAACCAACAATAATTTGGAATGAAAAAGTGTAAGTTAGACGCAAACGGCGATTTTATTATCCTTCGTCTCACGAGACAATCACTAAGAGGACCACTTTGCTTGAATTTGAAAATGCCGTTATGTGCCTCCCGCCGCGTGATACGCCAATACACACAGTACGGTAAGGTGAGTCATACGCGCACGCGCACTCCTTATGTCTATTCTGTGCAACCGACCCTCATATATTTTCAAACATTGGTTCACATTTTTTATATTTAAAAATACTTCCTGTTGATATTATACTTTGAAACTTTCAGACTGGTATTTTTACACTACAACCCTTAAGTTTATCCCATTTTCAGTAACAAAACAATATTTTTTAAAATCATTACAATGTTAACCAATGCCTTTAATATTATTATCATCTTTATTTTTTTTAGTAGTAGTAGTATCATTATCATTACTATTATCATTATTATTGTTGGTGGTGGTGGTGGTGTTATTTCTGGTATCATTATCTATGAATAGCGACCCTCGTTTCCCATTATGACTAACGACCCTCTTCTCCCGTTATGACTAGCGACCCTGTTCTCCGATTATGAATAGCCACCCTTATGGATATTGAACCTTATGAATAAAGACCCTTTTCTCCTATTATGAACAGAGACCATTATGATTAACGACCCCTTTTCGGTGTTATGAATAGCGGCCCTCTTCTTTTATTATGAATAGCGAACCTTATGAATATTGAATCTTATGAATAATGAGCCTTTCTCTATTATAACTAGCGGTCCTTATGAATAGCGGTCATTATGACTAGCGGTCCTTATGACTAGCGAGTGCACCCCGGCTTGACATCTTCAGCGCATACAAAGAAAACTATTCTGAAAGTCAAATCTTCATTTCTATTGTTTAAAGGTGGGGACAAACCATTTCTTTTTCTGATAACCACCGAAGGTCACATTCTTCCAATCAGCCTTGGAAAATTACGTTGAAAGTATTACCGAATCCAAGGCGTAAATTTTGAATGACGAAAAAGGGTTGGGCTTACATTAAGTACGAATCCGATGTGACTAATTTTATACATACATCAAGGCGTAAATTTTGAATGACGAAAAAGGGTTGGGCTTACATTAAGTACGAATCCGATGTGACTAATTTTATACATACAAAGCAGCCCGCCAGCTAATTTGGCATTTACTAGGAGAAATGAGTAAAATATCATTGAATCATAAATGAGCTGAGATTTTGGACTTCTCTTGGAAATCCTATGCTCCGATGAATGGCTTGACATCTGCAGCGCATTTCTGTTTCTGAAAACCACCGAAGTTCACAATCTGTCAATCAGCCTTGGAGAAATATGTTGAAAATTTTACCGAATGATCCGAATCCAAATAGTAGCATAAATTTTGAATGACAAAACATGGTTGGGCTTACATAAGGTTCGAATCCGATGGGACAAAAATCTTATTCGTACAAAGCAGCCTGCTGTCTAATTTGGCCTTTACTATAGGAGAATTGGAGTAAAATGTGATATTGATTTAAAATGAGCTGAGATGTTGGACCTCTCTTGAAATCTTATGCTCCGATGAATGGCTTGACATCTTCAGCGCATATTGAGAAAACAACTCTGAAAGTGAAACTTTCATTTCTATTTCTTAAAGGCGGGGACAAACCATTTCTGTTTCTGAAAACCACCTAAGTTCACAATCTATCAATCAGCTTTGGAGAAATACGTTGAAAATTTTACCGAATGATCTGAATCAAAATACTAGCAAAAATTTCGAATGACAAAACATGGTTGGGCTTACATAAGGTTCGAATCCGATGGGACTAAAATCTTATTCGTACAAAGCAGCCTGCTATCTAATTTGGCCTTTACTATAAGATAATTGGAGTAAAATATGATATTGAATTAAAATGAGCTGAGATGTTGTACTTCTCTTGAAATCTTACGCTCCGATGAATGGCTTGACATCTTCAGCGCATATTAAGAAAACAATTCTGAAAGTGAAACTTTCATTTTTATTTCTTAAAGGCGGGGACAAACCATTTAAGAGTATCATATACTGGCGTAAAATTTAAATGAGAAAAAGAGCTGCGCTTACATTAAGTACGAATCCGATGTGACCCATTTCTTACATACAACATTAATTTACCATCAATCAAACAAAAGACACCTCCTCGTCCGTATGATTAAAAACACAGGATTTAGAATCAATACCGGTTTCTACATAAAACACCTCCTCATCCGTTGGAAGAGATGAAGAAATATGAATCAACACAAAAATCTACATCAAGATTCAGAGTGAGATTATACCCCTGCCCCACACGAGGAGGGAAATGCGCTCTTTTTAAGTATCAACTTTTAGAGACGCCAATGAACATGATGGAGTCGATTCTCATATTCGCTCGTTGCACTCTCTGTGCTCGCTCACTTACTCATGATTTCACTATTGTACTTTGACCCCTGCCCCACAAAGTCCCGTATTTCACAATTCAAATCCAGCCACCCTGGTCAATAAACACTCCCAGATTTGTTTTAAAAATCTTTTTACTAGAGCTTTATGTTTAACACAGAGACCAAGAGAGTACTTTATTCCTTTCTTTCCTTCCATGGTATCATTCAATATTGGTTTGATATTAATTTTTGTTTGCCATGACTTACAAATTCAGTTGTAAGTCTTAAGGATTATTTCATTACGGAAGAGCAGCATTTGGAAGACTACGTGATATGAGGACTGAAAGGAACGAACATATCACTATTATGCGAAAACTCAATCATATTTGCGTCACATCACTGTGCTTGATTTCCTGTTACGGTTTCACAGAAGCAGATGTGGTATGAAATATCTAATCCGAAAATGCAGCTTTATTATTAGAAAAAAAAGAATCATTTCCTGAAGATATAACCGAACCTATCGTACTTTCCCATAACCTTGTTTCTTGCAACAGGTTATCGTAAATTGTTCTTTGAGAAGTGAATGAGAAAGCCCTGAGGATATTCTCTTTAACAAAGAATTTCTGCTAGTGATCTTAGTGAATGGCCGATGCCGGCAGCAAATTTGATTAACATGATTAATAATCTTATATTACCACGCCCAATGTTTTTTTCTAAATTGGTTGTAGTCATTTTGCTAAAACGAACAATGAGGGAGAAATTTTGTCAGCTTGTATTAAAACTTTACTAAATCCAGCGTGTAAAGTCACGTGATTTGTCCGTAATTCATCTATCCCCTAATTTAGAACCACTTTATTACTCCATCCCAAAAGAAGAAAAGAAATTAAACATTGTAGCGTAGCTACATTTAGAGAACGTGCAACAATATTCTACATCACTGAAAAGACGGAAAGTGAGATGACAGGTGATTATTTCCGCAAAACATAGTGCTTATCTTGTTGTTGGTGATGTCATCCATCAATTTCATGCATCCGTGGGAGCTATATTTCCGCTTACAAAAGGCTCTAAAAGTAACTGCGATTTTTTATTTTCTTACTTCTCTTTTTGAAATGTCATTTGAATAAAATGAAATAAATCACCAGATAAGTCTGAATATAATTGCCACACCTATCCTTAGTTTCTGTGTTAAGACAACGTAAATCGTGTTATTTGCCTTTATGTAGGCAGTTGATTATATAAGTAGATGCGATAGTAATTCTGGAAAGAAAATCTCCCTCTTCTTTAATAAAAAATGCAATATACCCGTTGCCGTTTAATATGTATGGACTAAATGTGCCGAGTATAGTATGGACCCCTTGCATTCTCACACTGGTGTCCCACAAGGATCCGTCATTGTACCATTTCATTTCATACCCTGCACCGCTTATTCTAGTTGCTTTATGTTTCGTGACCACAAGGGATTTGTTACCGCACATTTTCGTAAACTGCACATTTTGGTAACAAAACCAAAATGTGCAGTTACCCGAATGTGAAGTACTATGTTACTGCACATTTTGGTACACTGCACATTTTGATAGCGGAGCTTCGTGACCGAACGTGCCTATAGTGAAAACTATACCTACCTGCCCGGGGATGATTAATGTCCAGGAGCAGTAAACAGGGGGAGGGGATAGGTGTGCGTGTGGTGTGTGTGTGTGTTGGTGTGGGTGTGTGTGTTTGTGTGAGTCAGGGTAAGTGTATGTGCGTATTTTGGTGGGCAAGGGTGTGTGAATACATTGGACATCGAGGGAGAATGGAATAAAGAGGAACGACTATATGAGTGTGATTCCGTGAGGTTACCAACATGTGCTGTCACTGTCCTGCACATTTTGGTAACAAAACCAAAATACGAATGTGCAGTAACATTAGACTGTATATATTTGGTAACTGCACATTTTGGCAACAAAACCAATATGTGCAGTTACCAAATATATACAGTCTAATGTGCAGTAACATTAGACTGTATATATTTGGTAACTGCACATATTGGTTTTGTTGCCAAAATGTGCAATTTATCAAAATGTGCAGTAACAAGAGTTCATACGTCTTTCGATATAATGTATAATTGGCGTAAATCCAGGGGGATGGGGAGGGGGATATATCCCCCACTTTTTTGAGAGGGGGGATGTCGTGTACAAATATCCCCCCACACACTTTTTAAGGAAGAAATGATATTTGAAATAATCAGTCAATAAAATTTTTGATAAACTGTCATAAGCAACCATCATATTTTAGAATTTCTATTTGAAGATGCGATTTAAACCAGAGAAGCGCTTATTTTTGGCTTGCTCGCTTCGCGCGCTAATCATATTTTGGAATTTTCGTTTGAAAATGCGATTGAAAACCAGAAAAGTGGTTAATTTTGGCTCACTCGCAAGATAAGAATTAAAATGTGTGTAAGGGGGTCTGTGCAAGTGGAAGAGGGCGTGTGTTTATACTTAAGTGTGAGTTCGACAGGAAAAAAAAATCGGCAAAAAGGTCGATCATTCCCCCCCCCCCCCCCCACTCCTTAAAGTGGATTTACGTCGGTGCCTACGACACGTAAGTTTATATTGTAACGAATACTCCCAAAATTCCTTGCAGAGCTTTGGTATCTTGTACCTGATTTGCGGGATGGTGCCAAAACCGAGACGCCTTCATTACACTCCTATACACTGTTGTCATTTTGAAACTCTAATTGGTTCGGTGAAACTTCAGTATTCAAATGTTCTTCCAGTCAAACAATCAATTTTTTAGACCGAATGGTCAAGGAGGATATAAAACCACATGAAGCAGACAACCCATGATGTATTTACGTTGAATTCAATCATGTCTTAAGGTACTTAGGAAAACATTAGAGTCGATGATAAACACATCTTTTCTAAATATTCCCCGCCTCTATTGTCATGACCTATCCATAAATACTCTATCAGTAATACAGTAATGCTAGAGGAAAGCAGTGTAGGTCTGCTGTGAGCCCAACTGTTGTTCTTTTTAGTTTCGTTCCCTTTATCCCTCACAATTTAAAAAAAAACCATACTGATACTACTTACTGATAACTAGATGTCTAGCAAGTCTCTGAATGTACACTTAAAGTAAACGTCTTTGTAAATGTTGTAAGTCGACTTTATTTACGCATGCTGTTAACCTTCGTATAAATCTTATTTGGTTTTTCATAATTGGTAATTTATAAATTTAGTTATACCCTAACTCGGTATAAACTCATGTTCAAGAATAACAACAAAAATGTAACTTCTTTTGTTTGAGCTCGACATCAGACCAAAAGATTGGTTTGAATTTTAGTAAAATACCGTTCAGAATGTATCATAACTATATCGAAGTACAATCAAATACAATATTTGACGTCAAAAGTATCATATTACATCTAATTCATGTCAAATCCTCTCCTATAGCAATTTTGAGTATGTGATTTCATCTTTGGCACAAATTTCCCCTTGAGCATTAATTATCAAGTGGGTTTGGTGATTTAAAAATGTTATATCTCCAGTCATTATATGCTATTTATATCATTATTTTCATTATTACTTTTTATTACCATTCAGTCAATAATATTGTTATGGTTATTGCTGTTTATCATTATTTCTATTATTATTATCATTATTATTATCATTATTATTATTATCATCATCATTATCATTATTATCTACTTGAAACATCTAAGATATGAAAGTAAACGGAAAATTGATACTCAGATATGCTGAATAAAAATGGATGTTGTTAGTAATGCATGGGACACATGGCCGTGCGAATTCATCAGTGCATTTACTAACTCATAATTACCTAAATGATTAAAGGACTTACTTGCAGGTAAACATGGGCGCGGTTGTATTGATATGTACCCGACTTTTATTCAAAGGGGTAGAACTAAGGTTACAATATGTTACCATTGTAAAACCCTGCCCTGTATTATGTTATGGGGCAACTATAACAAAGCCATTAGTGCGCTTTTAAAGCAGAATGAGTGATCACGTTTGTAATGCTACTGCCTCCGATAACCTGAAATCTCATCAGCTTCGGGAAAGAGAAACTTCTATCTCGACGCTCTCTCTAAGATATATATATATATATTTTTAAAGCAAAAACTAGAGCAATGCTCTAGTCGCCATTCAATTCAGTAAGTTATTTATCTATGCTTTTTCCCCGTACATATTCGGAAAGAGAAAATAGAAGAAAGCTTAGGGTGGTTTTCTTTGCTATCTCTTGAGCCGTATATTCTGTATACGATTCACTGATGGTATTTATTGATATTCAATATTGCCCAGAGGCGATTCCTCTTACAGGTTTATTTTGATACATGAGCAGCAAAGGTGGCATCTCGCTGATTATCTCATAATTATGCCGTGGGAGTAGTTCCTATTCAATAAATTACCAAAAAGGACTGAAAACTGCTATACATTTTGCAAGCGTGGGTAGTTGGTTAGTTCAAATTATTTCAAACCCGTCAAGGTGACGTAACGGATACGAATATCTTCATGACACGTGGAAAGATAAAACAATTTTATCGTTATCGTATTGATTTGAAAATCTCACATTTCAGTCTGTCGGCCGATGTTATTTTCTTACAAGCTTGCTACCTAATCTACTATTTTCAAGGATACGAGAATATGTATTACAAAAATCATAAATCTTTATCAGAATGTCATTTTTTCGATGGTAATTTTACATATTCTTTATTTTAGAGTGAAGGTACTGAGAAAATATGTCTGAGCATCTGTCAAAATTTCAATAAGTGATTCTGGTATTACTAATATTATTTCAACGGTCTTTAGTATGTGCATGTTGTCCTAACTTTCCCAATGAGATGAATACATGATTGGCCCTCAATGAAATGCAGTCGTAAATCGAAGCTGCCTCATTAAACGAATCTTCGGCTAATTTGTATCCATTTACCCAAAATACATTTGGATTTTGTCTTTAAATCATTTTTTCAGAACTCACAAGAGTGCTTCCTGGTGCCCAAAATGTCCTAATTACGCATTATGACGTCACCTGGGCGCTCGTGAGCGAGTTCGTCATCGAGTCACAAGATGGGTAACAGACAAGGAAATCGTCTCATCACCATTCCATTGGACTCTGTCGCATATAGTGATCGATACACGTCCATGGGCGTGCTAAGCAAGCGTCGCTTACCGAGGAAACTCAAGTGGTCCCCCGGCAGTGCCCGTGAAGAAGGAGAGGGATTCACGATGACGTCAGCCAGTACCCAGAAAGCAAAACTATAAATACAACGTACATGGAAGTCGACTAAAATACAGTGGAGCAGCTACTGGTGAAAGGGGCACGTGCCCCATTTCCTACAAATGAGAAAGGGGACATTTGGAAAAATTTGGAAGGGAAAAGGAAAAGGCATGAAAAGGAAAAGGAGAAAATGAGAGGAGGAATGGAAAGTGAAGGGGGAAAAAAACCCGCCATTCAACTTACCCACTCTCTGATCAAAATGCTCCCTGGTTAGATTGACACGCCCTGCTACCAGACAACGCAAATGGTTGGTTGGTTGGTTTTTATTTACGATCAAAAAAAAAAATTACATGTCAACATAATGTAATATAACAACAATGCAAATATATCAATGGTACAATAAAAGACAAAAATGAAAATTATGATCGAGGGATAGCCCGCTTCATATTAGCTAACATAACTAATCTGTTCTTTCTCGGGGTACCTTATGCATTCCTAAAAAGAACATCTTGACTTTTTTTTTAACTTAACCTTCTACAACTCATATACTTTTACTGGTTTCTGTTACAAAATGTTTGCTCGATACTGATTTTGATGGGGAAAAGAGAATCACCTGTTGCATTTTACTCATCGTAGTATGGTGGACTGTTGATATAGACAATGATAGATATGAAAGCAACGTATATCTAGGTAAGCACTATATAGGCACCAATCCTGCGGCCGTAAGCTGAAACCCTAATCCTAATCCTAACCCTAACCCTAACCCTAACCCTAACCCTAACCCTAACCCTAATCCTAACCCTTACCCTAATCCTAATCCTAATCCTCTGAATATTTAAGAATATTTACGAGCTTACGGCTGCAGGATTTACCGTATATCTAATTAAAATCGGCATATTGTTGAAAATTTTGATTCGTGACAATTACTTGGACACTGCCTTTACTGTATATTAAATGCCATGATTTTCGGTGTTCAGTTTGTTTTTGTTGTTTGCTCATTTGTTTCATGTGGAAATTGCAGGTTACGCGGTCGTGATGGCTCCACTTGGGCAATTTGACACTGTTCGCACGTTCAAGCTAATCCGAAAACTGGTGTTTCGAATCATAGAGAATCACCAGTCTTAAAGACCAACAGGTATGTTCTGCGCTGTTCACAGGCCTATCACTTACTGTTGGCGAAAGGAAATATATATATATATATATATATATATATATATATATATATATATATATATATATATATCATCAGCAAAGATTCCCTTGCCCTCGCCATTTGAAGACAATCTCCAGTAATTTCAAAGGTGGTCAAAGGTTCGCTACCCGGTAGACCCAAGCACATGTTATTCCACCTTTCTCACTGTCAGCTCTCGTGGGAGGACTATCGTATTATTGCGGAGGCTCTTGCATACTAGACGTCTTGGGCTCGATTCCCATTCCGTGCTGACATCCTTCGACAAGATATTTTACCCAAAGTTGTCCAACAGTTGTTCAACAGTGATCCAACGGGAGTCCTGGCAATTGCTGGGTTAATGACAATTTGCGGGACCCTTAGGAAGAACAACACTGAAGGTGATAAGCCTTTTTCCGTCTAAAGAAAATTATTTTGTTATTTATTATTACATTTAAATATCACCCAAATTAGAATGATGGGAACCGATTCAACCGAAGAATGAGTGGCTTTTTATGTGCTAGAGGATATTGGTTTCCAATTTATTATGAGGTCTGTACACTCTGAACATCAAAAAGTCGACCATACTGTAAGTGTTCGATACGGTCGAGGCTAATAGTTTATAGGAAAAATGGTCCTTATTTTTATAATCGTGAGATATAATGTCAATGAAGGATATTGAATTAGATTGCAGAATATATTTTTATTTTGATGTCTAAAAGATTTTAAACGGCTTGTTGTGTTGTAAAATTGCTATTTTTACGTAACTGTATTGAATTTTAGCTGTTAGTGTTTCGGAAAGTTTTCAAAATGACAAAGGTTTTTTAAAAGCTTAAACTGTTTGAAAATAACTTACAAATTGCTTTAACTATATCAACGTATTTTAAAACAAAACTTTATTATCATTTACCGGGAGGAAAAGCTGTGGAACCTTCTCCTCAATCTTAAGCAGGTGGCGTCTTTAGGTACATCATCTGGATGATTGATTGCGGTTTGAAAGCACAAAGGAGAAAAGTGCGTGTTTGTTAAAAAAAAAAAAAAAAGGAAAAGAAAGAAATGCAAATTCTAAAGGACAGAAAGATTGAATTCATCGTAGACAGGAAATGCACTTTCAGTTCCCGGGAAAAAGATATGAGGACGATTATCTCCTTTTGTAATTATAAAAGGCATCCTTCGTTAGGGGCCCAGAAGTATTGTATATATATATATATATATATATATCAAGTTTTTAATACAAAGTCTAAACTCTATGGATGATCTCCTTCAGACATTAATCTGAATGATGGTCTCAAGAAATCGCCATGGGAAAGATTCTGTTCTCTTTTTTTTATGCTTTGGAGGACTGACGGAACAAACAGTGGAATCTCCAAATAATTATCATCGCCAAAGTCATTATCATCACCATCATCATCATCATCATAACCATCATCATCATTACGATCACTATAATCTTTATCATCGTCGTCACCGTTAGCATCACCACTGTCATCGCCATCATTACCATGACCATCACTTTCATCATTATAATTATCATCAAAATCATCACCATCATCATCATCATCATTACCACCACCACCACCTTCGACTCCACTAGTACCAACACTACCACCATGTACCGCGTGCGTGCCCTTTCCCGGGGTTGGATCTTCATGGTGCAATCTCTCTTACAAGAATGACTAACTTTTGTCATTGAAATAGTCAAGCATTCAGAAAAATCGATTTTAAACCAGGGGTACTGTTTCAAATTGCTATCAAAACGGGTAACTGAATCTTCAAAATCGTGACGTTTTGTTCTTGTATGTTAGATATAGCTTCATTTCTTGTATATGTATTTTTATATGTAGAAATTAATGAAATGAAAATTTCAACACCTTGTCCATTATACTTTTACAGGCTCACTTGTTTTCTTTTACAAAATTCAAGCGTTACTAGCTGCCAAAAGTGATTACTATAAAAATTTGGGTCTTATCAAAAGATGTATTTAACGATACCCGGTAAAATATCGCCTTGATGAACTAGTATGATGAATCAGTTTCAACGAAAATGATGTAATGTACATCTTCTTTTTCCTGTCCTTTTTTTTTCTTCTCTTTTGCTTTAAAGATTTGTTATCGTGCATCCTGCATCTCCACTTTGAAGTGTGTCAGGGTTTTTTCAATTTCTGCTAACTGAAAGGTGATCTATGAACAGCACTAGAAAGTGATCACAGAACTAGAGAAGGAAATGGATATGAGAATCAGATGTCTGTTGTTAAATATATGGGTGAAAGAGGAAAAGATGTGCACTCAAAATCAAATATTCACCTACTTTCCACTGCGACCTCGGGCTACTGGGAAACCGAAGACGGGTTTTACGACTTTGATGCATCGAAAAGCTTCTTTTTGAGGGTTATGATATACTGCCTATCAGAGGTGTCAACCCGATTTCGTCCCTTTTCATGCTTATTATTTCTTTTCCCCATCCATTCTTTTTCCCCATTCAAGATTCTGGCCCAATTTTCTTTGTCTGAGGAACTAAAACAAATTGATGTGAAGTATTCATTGCCCTACTCGACCCATGGTACCTGCGCACGCTTATTGGAATAAAAAATTACTCGGCGAGTTAACCAATACCTTCGACAGAACATCAGCTCGGGCCTAACAGCATCACAAGTTTTTCCTTATTTTTGTTTGTATATCGGTCGACTCACGAATTGTATAGTACGCGTTATAGCTGAATGTATTGCGCACTTTTGTCTTAAATTACCAAATTTTGCACAGTCATTTTGTGAAGTAATCCATACAATACAATGGTTACCACTATCTGATTTAGAAGCACTTCCAGAAAACGATTCATGGGGCAATTTCCCATGATATTGTGATATTATTCTTGTACACCTCTACGAGTTACAACTTCTTCCGTAAAAAAAGTTCGAACCTATACGCAGCCTTTCAAAATTAACCATAACTTATGCTCTTTTAAATGATACATTGAGCAAACTTATTCATTCATGCATTTCTGACTACCATGACTTTGAAAATTGAATGTAAAAAACCATTTGCTACACTTGTTGGCTTTGAGACTGAGCACATCAGGAAAAGAAAGAGATGGACACATTTAAGTCGTAGAATAAACAGAAACCTAAAACAAAACCTTAATGTACCGAATCACTTGTGTGTATGATTATAAACAAATGTTCAAAATAAAGTTTTGACAAATATTCTTTTGAATGATACACTAATGAGAACTATTCACTGATGCATCACTGAGTACTGTGGTTTGGAAAATTTAATGTGAAAATCCATTTCCTACACTTTGGGGAAAAAACATCTTTCACAAATGACCAACTGACTAACCTAAATTTTTTTTAGGTTTTTCTAGTTGGTTTCAAGGAATTCGGTAACAACAAGTAGACTTGTCTGAGGCTTGTCTGACATAGGGACAACTTAGTGAATAATGTTAGTGAACAGGTCCATTGAAATGAATGTCCATTGTCCTCATCTGTCGTTAAAGGGGGAGTGCTTGGGTGATGAATCAATCAAGCGGATGAATTGGTAAATGAAACACCCTTACCTTACCAAACTTACAGAATATGGCTCAGCTAACCCCTGAACAGACAGTGTTTATCATTACCAAAATTGAATCAAGGGTTTTCAACTCTTGATTCAAAATGGATGACAGCTCTGGGGAACATTGAGGAAGCTACTCAATTATTATTCTCCCATTTTCATTTCTTTCACTCTTTATTTTTTACAAGGGATTTGCCAAAGTTGTTTTCATTTGTCAAATTTCTTTCAATATATATATATATATATATATATATATATATATATATATATGTATATATGTGTGTGTGTGTATATATATATATACCCATATATATATATATATATATATATATATATATATATATATATACCCATATATATATATATATATCTATATATATATATATATATATATATATATATATATTTGTGATCAGGAACATATACAACAGCTTTGGCAACTCTCGTGGAAATTAATACATGTGAGATCAATTAAGAGAATAATAGCGTAGCATGAATCAAAGTTCCCCCGAGCTGTCCTACCATTTTGAAATTTTGCAAAGGTTGAAAAAAAATGTCTCCGCCGGGAATCGAACCCGGGCTTTTGGGTATGAACGCCAATGCCTTAACCACTAGACCACGGAGACCGGCCAATGGTTTCGGCGACTCCAAATTCGCTTAACCGACAGAGTGACAAATCTTCAACCCTGACTAATTAATTCCTTTGTTGGTGGCAGATCAGTTTAGAACTATGACCTGTCGCACACCTCAGCTGCACCCGAATGGGATACACGTATATGTTGGAATAATCAACATTCGATTCCGAATATATATATTCATGCTACGCTATTATTCTCTCAATTAATCTTACATATATATATATATATATATATGTACACACACACACACACACATATATATATATATATATATATATATATATGTGTGTGTGTGTGTGTGTGTGTGTGTGTGTGTATGGGTGTGTGGGCGTGTGTGTGGGGGGGTGAGGGCGCGTGTGGGTGGGTGAGGGTGCATGTATGTATATAAGTCTCTCTCTCTCTCTCTCTAGGTGCCATATCTATCGACTTTGGCGATCATGTTGTTCTGCAACCCTCGTTTTCTAGCTTTTCCACATTAGTTCGTTCCCCTGCTCTTTATGTATGTATGCATTTTTAATGTAGAAATAGAGACGCAACGTCATAAGATACATGTATACACAACATATGTTTCATGAGTTTTGTGTTGCAAGCCTTTGTTTTTACTTGATAATGTGACACTGTATGTCCTAGAAACTTTGTTGATCCGAATATATATATATATAACTCTATTTATCTGAATATATATGTCTTGATATAGTTCCACCTGCATGAAATAATGAATAAACAAAGTAAAAGAAAATATATAGTCTACTAACATACTGACATTTAGGCGCATGATTATTTGCGCGTTTGAACTTTTACCTGCTTCATTGACGGAGGTCTCTTCTTCTGAGAACAGCATGTCTAAAATAACTGAAGGTTTGGTAATTATTTTCGTCTCACTATTTATTCGCCTAGTGGAGCAAGCATTTTCATTAACCACTGGATCTAGAACAAGAATGCTTGGCGTAGGTCAAGAACCAATTCAAATTCGAGTAAACAATTGAGATGTTCTCGTTATAATCCCGCTTTGCATATATGTGGGTTTTGATATAAATACACACATTTTTTTACATTTGAATATCCGCGGCGTAAATCGGTTGCAAAGAGTCAGGAAGGGGGGGGGGTGTTCGAAATCTTTTACTCAAATTTCTAGCTCGAACTCGCACACGATTACACACACACACCCTCACCCACGCGTACACCCACCCACACATTTAGTTTCCCATCCAATCTCTGGTTTTAAAGAGCATTTCAAATAGAAATGTTACTACTATTACCGTCGTCTATGACAGAATCACCAAAAATTAATGATCGATCAAAATTTTGATTTCGATTTGAAAAGTGAAAGATATACCCCCATCCCCCTCCCCGATTTTTACGCCAATGTTGAATACTTTTGAATTACATTCTATTTTTCTTGGAGTGGTAAATTTTTTCACGTACTTTTGATGACTGTTCTCAATGTGCTAATTGCTAATTATGTTTGGCCGAAGATTGTTTTATGTCTTACTTGTAGATTACAGTAACAGACCCCTTCAAAACAATTCTTTTTTAATTGATTGTGATTTTTTTACCGTAAATAAATAAATCCAATACAATGCGATAGAATAACTGTCATTAGAGAGAGCTCTTTTTTCGAGAACAAGAAAAAAAGAAGATGATCCATCATATCAATCATAGGTTAATAGTAGTAGTTCGTTACAATTATTCATAGTATAAAGGATGTATAAACCACAGGCTTGAATATTAGGGCTCAGCTGAATTAATTGCGAGTATTATGTGGTTTCGGTAATGTTTAGTATGGTAATTTCTAATCGGTTAATTTCAAGTTAATGGTAAAAATCTGTGTATACATGTGCAGTTCTGAATAATTATGCGGTATAAGATATTGTGGTGTAAAAGAATCAGAAACACGTTTTGCTTTTAACAATTAGGCAATTGATTCCAGCATAAGCCAATTTGTGTATAAGGGCTCTTACGCATCTTGGTATCCGGTTACCTCAGGAATACCACAGGGCAGTGTAATCGGCCCTCTCCTGTTTGATTTACTTATCAACTCTTTGCACGCTGAATTGATTCTGAGGGGATAATAAAGACCATTGTTCGTTTGATATTTTCTTTGAATCTGGCTTTCCTCATTGCATCTATGATACTGATAACTATTCTATGGATGCTACTTGAGCATTATAGTCTCTGTTAGTCCTAGTAGTACAAAGGTGACAGAGAATTGGTTCCAGGGTCATGTTTGGTACTAGTCAGATGTTATTTGCAGATGACTCATTGGTTTTTCGTGCTATTCACACTCAAGAAAACGAACACTATTTACAGTGTGATTTGAATGCGATCAATAATTGGTGTAGTGAAAATAAAATGAAACTGAACACTTCCAAGTGCAAGGTAATGCGTATAACTCAAGTTAGAGATCCTGGTCAGCCTCGTTACCATATTAACGATATGGTTCTTGATGTTGTTACTGAGTTTAAGTATCTTGGTGTTGTGTTAAATAACAAAATGACTTGGTCAAATCATGTGGATTATGTGGTACCAAGGGCCAACCGTATGTTAGGTTTCATTATCTGTGTTGCAAAACACCTTTCCAGTGATACGTTGATGTGTTTGTACTAGAGCCTTGTTCTCCCACTCATTGAATATGGCCAACGGGCCTGGTTTATTCATAGTAAAGGACATACTGATAAAATCGAAAAGATACAAGACGCGCTACACGTATTATTCTTAAACAAAGAAGACAAGAAATGGAATACTCTATACGCCTTCAAAATCTGAAGTGGCACTTCCTCAAGTCTAGGAGACATTATCTTCTCATTAGTTTTGTTCTTAAAGTCTTGTTTTGCATTGTAAAATGTGAAGCTGTCCAATTTTTCATTCATGTCAACCATAGATACGCTGAAATAGTTCAATTCAAACACCTAAAAGCTCGCACCCAAAGGTTGCGTGGTTCTGCCATTCACACATTTCCTCGTGTTTGGGATGCATTACCTGCTTCTCTTAAGATCGACATTGTACTACTCTCCTTTCCCACCTGGCTCTTAAAATTAAAGGAGCCAGTCCTCTCTGTGATTAATTTTATATGACTTTTATTAGTATTGTACATGTATATTTAATAAATCCGTAATCATTACATGATCTTTACATGTGTTTCTTTTTCAACAGTTTCATAATGTAATTATTATAGTAACAATGCCGCAACTCATCATTCATAATTTTTCAACCCTTTATAATGCATCCGTGTTCTGCATCTTTTATATATGCATGTTGTCAATTCTGTAATACTTTGCCATACATAGTTAATACATACCTGCTTGTTACTGCTAGTTGAACAGCGTCCTCTATCTACACATGTGTCGGACTTGGGCACAAGTATTCACAGCACCATTCTTTGGTGTGTGTTTTACGTGTGCCCAGGGCGACATTCTTACCTTATCCTTAATTTGTATTCTCTTTTTCTTTCTGATCATTGTAATTATTATTCACTATTCATCATACGATGTACATGTATTCATTACATTATTTTATGTACTTCTGTTTATGTAAAGTCACATGGGTTGGAAAAGAAGACCTTCGGTTTATAGTTATTAAGTTAATCTTTTTCTTTTCCCGGCATCCATGTGACTCTCCTTATATTCTACTATTGTTTGTATTTGTTCTTTGGTTTGTTGATTCTGCCGAATAAAAAAAAAATAATAATAATAATGATAATAATAATAAATGCTTCCATGGAAAGTGTATTTCTGGGATAATAACACCGTTGAGCCAGGGTTTTTAATCATTTCTCTTGTGATTTCTTGTGCGTTTTATTCCCCTTCAGAAACATTTATTTGATTAATTCTCGAGGACATTTTATGTAGAGAAAATAAAAAGATCTCATAACTAGGGGCACTAATCAATCCACACAGAAAAGGGAAGTTATTAGCACGATTACAGTTCTCTCTTGATACAATACCCCCCCCAAAAAAGGATGATAATGATGATGATAATAATAGTAATAATAATAATTATAATAATAATAATAATAATAATAATAATAATAATGATAACAATGATAATAATAATAATAATAATAATAATGACAATAACAATAATGATAATAATAATAATAATAATAATAATAATGGTAATAATAATAATAATAATAATAATGACAATAACAATAATGATAATAATAATAATGATGATAATAATAATATTAATAAATATAATAATAATGACAAGAAAATTTAGAAGGGTCTCTGTTGGGACTAGCTATGCATCATCTCAGGATTACGTTATCTTCTGTAGTCGCTTTGAGAGCAGGACAAAAAAAAGATGTAGCATAGGAGAACAAAGTATCTTGTCTTTCCTATGAGTATTGCGCTCTCTGACAGAAAGAAAACATTTTTGTTTGGTTGGATGTGGAAATGAGTAGATCTACATTAACTGCAAACATATCACGATAGAAAAATGGAGGATATGGCCTTCTTTGGAGTAAACTGTTTATTTGTTTCCCTAGTCCAATATTCCCTGTAAAGTGGCCAATGGACCCTCCTGAAGTTTGGAATCCCTCTATTTTGATACAAACATTTCCATTCTGTTCATTGATTGCACATTGCGGGTCATATTCATGAGTTCTTCGGTAGAAATCTACGAAGACAAAATCAATTCTCCGAATCCGTCGACCACAAAATACTGAAATGAAAGACAGTAGTTCGTGCGCGCACCCACCTTTTCTCCTCCACCGTATATCATTTTTCGCAAAGCCTCTGCGTACGCGTGCGTCGCAGTTTATCAAATACCTTCGAGATACAGATTAATGTCGGAAATGCAGGACAATACGGTAAAATGAGCAACAGATGAAGAACAGCGGTAGCGATACATTTCGAAGAGAACAGGGATATCTTCTGCGTTGAATGAAGGTCAGTTCAAGAATAGTATTACCAAAGTTTGCCAGGGGGCCAACTGGGTTTGCAGGATGAAAGCATGGAAAATGGGCAACAAAATGATGAAAGTTTAAGTATAATCTTACAGAATCGACCTTATACTTCAGTCAATACGGTAAGACTTATCCTGTCCTTGATTCGTTATAGATATGTATTCATTATATTCATTCCTATCTCCTCTTCCAAATTACAGACAACGTAGTCCGTAACTGTAATTTTCATCATTTATGTCACCATGCTGTATATACTCGAATTATGTCTAGCTTCATGTAATTAAGGAAATCCATTCGTTACCTCTACACCAACGTATTTTGCCTCAAGTGTGTATTGCTTTCAAAATTCTCAAAAATTACTTACTTTACCAACTTACAGAATATGGCTCAGCTAATCCATGATCAGAGAGTGTTTATCGTTGCCAAATTCCTTGAGACCAACTGACCAACCCATTTTTTTTTAGGTTGGTCTGTTGGTCATTTTTGAAAGATGTTTTCCCCCAAATTGTAGCAAATGGATTTTGAATTTACATTTTCCAAACCACATTAGTCAGTGATGCATCAGTGAATGGGTCTTGTTTGTGTATCATTAATTTGAAAGAATATTTGCTAAAAATAAGTTTGAACATTTGTTTTTAATCATTCATCCCTGAGATTCGGTACAATAAGGTTTTGTTTTAGGTTTCTGTTTATTCTGAGACTCATTCTCCACCTCTTTCTTTTCCCGATGTGCTCAGTGCCAAAGCCAACAAGTATAGCAAATGGTTTTTGACATTGAATTTTCAAAATCATGATACTCAGAGACGCAAGAATAAATAAGTTTGCTTAATACATCATTCAAAAGAGCAGGAGTCAAAGTTTATTTTGAACATGTTTTTTAAATCATACGCCTCACTGCTTCCGCACAATAAGCCTTTGTTTTAGGGTTCTGTTTTTTTCTGGGACGCACTGTATATATATACACTGTATATGTATGCAGCAATGGAAATACCTACATGAAAGTCGACTTGAGGTCTGAACACCTCAAGTCGGCAGATCCCAAGTCGACAACGGAATTAGAATTTTTTACTAGCAAAATTGATACAGTATAGATTGTTAATATATGGCTACCTGTTCACCATACACAAACATGACAAATGGAAGCGATACATCCGGGTTATAAATATACTAGCGATTGATGAATTCAAGTCGACTGTTTAACCTAAACAATAACTCTAGGTCAGTTTGACCCAAGATGTGCCCCCCCCAAAAAAAAAAAAAAATGGGGGAAAAAAGAAAATCAATGCGGGAACACTTTAAATTGAACCTAAACTAAGAAATCTGACAACTTGAAGCCAATTCATGGGATGGCAATGGGTACTTCAGGTTAGCTTATTATGGTGGCCCTCAAGTATGCTCGACGACATGTAATGTGCGCCGTCAATTTCGCGGCCAAGTCGTGAAATTCGCAATTTTAGTCGCGAAATTCGCGACCTCTCGACGCGAACTTTGCAACTTGGCCCCAAAATTGATGACCGCGGACGCGAACTATGCGTCTTGGCCGCAAAGTTGATGACCCCGGAAGCGAACTTTCGACTTGTCCCCAAAGTTGACAATCCCGGACGCAAACTTTGCGACTTGGCCGCAAAGCTGATGACCCCGGACGAGAAATTTGCGACTTGGCCTCAAAGTACGCGTCCAGTGGTCGCGAATTTCGCGACCTAAATCGCAAATTTAACGACTTTAGCCGCAAAAATTCATGGCACACATGACCTGTCGTCGAGCGTACTGCAGGGCCACCATAGGTCATCGACCTGAAAAGCAACCCTATATTTGAACTTTGACGAAAGATGGATAAGTTTCATCTGTTAATTTCCCGTACATTCCATCCGCCTTATGAAGAATTAAATAGTGAAATTGAAGCGATACCCCTGGGTTACCTAATACCAGCCAATGATGACTTCAAGTCAACTGTTTGACCTAAACAATAACTCGAGGTCAGTTTGACCCAAGATCTACCACCCCCCCCCCCCAAAAAAAAAAAAAAAAAAAAAAATCAACAACAACAAATGCACCAATAACCAAACCATGCATTACGGCCTATGCTGTATTTGCTCGAAAACTATTCTTTTCCGTTGTCCACTTGAGGTGACCAGACCTCAAGTCAACTTTCATGTTGGTATATGTATTGTTGCTATATACATTCATATACATATATTTCTACATGCATGAAGAGGCTGATTACAAATTGCAATAGGCCTGAAGAAGGCCCCTCCAGCCAAAAGTTTGTAATAAAAAGATATCGAGAGCTACGTCTTGCTTCATTTTCACATTTCTTACACACACACACACACTCACACACACACACACATCCCATGCGCCTTTTAGAAGAAAAGGACTGTGCCAAAAGTTAAGAATGAAAAAAAGAGGGGGTATACAGACCGCATACTTAGTCCTCTTCTACTTTGCCATCCGCATATCCCTCCTGTGCCAAGTTTATTCATGGGGAACATGATATGAATGAGTGCGTATGCTACTGTACGTAGCACTGGCAACCCTGCGCAGATCACTGTGGGGAGCTTTGGCAGCTTTAAGGTTAATGACTTTCGTTACAGAATCTGGAGACCTTTTCAATATTTCTTTCTTCCCTCCCTTCTGGCTTACGTAGGAAATCTGTATTTCGTATTATTATCATGCTGATTAACTCCTCATACAGATTGTGATTTTTGAATTATTGATTTATAATTAGATCCTCCCAGGGGCAGATCAGAGACAGCAACTTTCGATTATGCAGTAAGATATCAATCTTGTGATATTCGTACTTTTATTCGAACAGCAGGCAGTTATATGTTTATAATTATTGTAAGAATGAGGGACTCAAAAGGTTCAGAAAGAAAGGTCAGCTCTAGGAAATTTTTATTTCAAATAAGGTAAGCTAACATGCTAACATATACATATATATATATATACATATATATATATATATATATATATATATATATATATATGGCCTACTTTGTATTTGCATATTTAATCAGATTCATTTGTAGAGGGCCCCGAAGAGGACATGTTAATCTTAAGCTCGGCGCAAAAATATGAATCAATAAGCTACGACCCGTCCTCTAGTTTATTTCTTTCGCTCATCAATCTCATTTTCACACAGGAGTTGGTAAATTAGTGTAGGAACATTCATGCCAAGTCATTTTGCTCAAAAACCTCTTCGTTGGAAAGTTACAGCATTTTGTTTAGGGGGGCGTTACTTTGTGTGTGTGTGTGTGTGTGTGTGTGTGTGTTGTGTGTGTTTATACCGTGTGTCTAAAAAAAAACGTAACACTTTTGAAATGGTTGCCAAATTGAGCATATGTAATTTTATGAAGAAATGTCGATATGTATAGAAAGCTGAAGGACCAACCTTTCATATGATATGAAAAATTGGAAAAAAAATCATGCTTCGATGAACAGTGTTCACTTAAGTTAGAGGTATGAAAATGTGCCTGCGCAGGATTTTTCCTTCCAATTTTGGACAGGTAAGTTACTTGTAGCTTACAAAATAAGGTCGATATGAGATATTCATGATCGATGGATCAACAGGATATTTTGAATACCTTGAATACCATTCCTTTTTCTCTGTTATTTATCAATCCCGAAACACCACCGCCCACCCCCCCCCCCCCACACACACGCACACACACTTCCACTCCCATCTTATTGTATCATTGATCTGGTAGATGTGAACGGGATTAAGGATGAATGAGAATTGGCTAAATTGAAATATTCCAAATCATAATTAACATTACGCAACCCACTGTCCTCCCCCTCCCACACACACACACACACACACACACATACAACCTTCTTCCTATCCTCTCACCTACTCCTTCCTTTTTTATCACTTTTCTTCTGAAAGTTTGGTGGATCATTTTTTTTCCATTAATAATCAAATTATTAACCAGTCACTCATTTTGATCAATGAAATCAATCGATAAATCACTGAAACATTAATTCCATCAAGCAATTGCTCAAACCAATTATCACACGCACACAAACCACACACACACACGCACGTACACATACACCCACGCGCGCGCGCACACACACACACACACACACATTAGGGCAGACATGACAAAAACAAGTTAAATCTTTTTTTTAAAAGATGTTCATGTTTCTTTTATTTTTTTTCCAATTCTTCCTTCATCCTGTTCACATCTACCAGATCAATGATACATTAAGATGGGATTGGAAGTTGGTGTGTGTGTGTGTGTGGCATGGGTGGTGTTTGGGGATTGATAAATGACAGAGAGAAAGGACTGGTATTCAAAACATCCTTTTAACTCTTAATCCATCGATCATGAATATCTCATATCAAATTTATTTTGTATGCTATACCTGTCCAAAATTGGAAGGAAAAATCCTGCGCAGGCCCATTTTCATACCTCTAACTTAAGTGAACCCTGTTCATCGAAGCATGATTTTTTTTCAATTTTTTCATTTCATATGAAAGGTTGGTCCTTTAGCTTTCCATACATATTGACATTTTTTCATGAAATAATATATGCTCAATTTGGCAACCATTTCAAAAGTGTTACTTTTTTTTGAGACACACGGTAGAGAGTTGCTAAAGCTGTCGTATATGTCATTTTTTCTGCATCTTGACTACTCAGGTGTCATCTTAATTTGCATATTATTGTAAATTATATATATATATATATATATATATATATATATATATATATATACCAAACAATGAGGTAAAAAAGGTCTGTGACCGAAACGTCAGTAAATTTTACGTCTTGCTATGTTTTTATTTTTTATTTTTTTAATTTCTCTCGGGATTTCATTGGTCTTGTTCTTTGATTTTTCTCTATTTTTCTGGTTCCAGGGGCTTCTTTCTTCTTCAACATGTAGAATAACGTATTTTCATTTTCCTGTTTATGTTTTGTAACATTTTGAATGTATATGTATGAATCAATGCCTTTAATAAATTCCTCGTATTGGGGTTGAAAAAAAAAAGTTTTTATTTTTACTTCATTTTTTTTGCCATCTTTTTCAACACCCCGACACAGAACTTTCTTGATTTCTTTACGACTTATATATTTATATAATACGAAAGTTGCAGAAAAAATAACATATACGCCAGCTTTAGGGAGTCTCTTGGAAATAAACACAACAAAAAAGTAACTCCCCCTAAACAAAATGATGTAACTTTTTAACGAAGAGGTTTTGAGCAAAATTACTCAGCATGAATGTTCCTACACTAATTTACCAACTTCTGTGTGAAAATGAGATTGATCCGTCAAGTCGTGCATGAGTGAGCAGGCACTAAAGGGAAAATGTCACTTTTTAAAGTTCACAAGCATCATATCATAACTTTGAGTCAAGGATATGGGAAGACATTTCAAGTTTTCAGCGTTTGAAGGCATGCACCATGAATTTCATGTGGTCCCCAACACTGAAGGGCTTGAGAGCCAAATTTCACACTTGAGTGAGCACACGGTGAAAATTGCTAAAACTGCAGTTTTGACATCTTTCGTGCGGTAAATATGATCTAATGCAAAGGAATTCGTTTTTGGATTAATGTTTGCAACTTTTGCAATTGATACCTATTAATTTACGGTTGAATGAACACTCGATAAAACAAAATATCACCATGATGAAATTATCAAGTAATTATTGCTTTATTTTTGTGCACTAGAAATCATATAACATTTTAGCATGTTTATATGACCAGTGTAGATGTATAAAAGATCCCATGGCATTTTCATGGAAAGTTCACGCTTCAGTGAGCACGTGGGACTGGAAAAGCTCTTTTTCACTTATAGACCAAAATTCAGTTGCTTAATTTGGGTAACCATCATAAGTCTTCTTGGGAAGTTCGTCTGATTTGATTTTCATCGAAATCCCGATCTCTTACGCTTCAGTGAGCAAAGCAGACAAGAAAATTATGAAAATGAGAACAAAGTTAAGCGCTTTGTCCCGGCGCACCGGATACGTAATTTGGCGTAAGATCCTGTTAGTTAGTGACCTCAGGGAGATATGTGCCAACTTTCATGAAAAAAACTCACAGTAGATCATCAGTGAAAATAGGCCATATTTCAAGTTTTATCTCTTCCCCCATTATGCCCATTGACAAGATGTACAGTTAGGAAGCAGAGTTTTAACAAAAGTGAAATTTGGCCTATTTTTATTGTTTTAATTGATTATTATTGTTCATTCTACTGTAAGTTATTTCATGAAAACTGGCACATATCTTCAGGAGATCACTAACTAACAGGATCTTGCGCCAAATTAAGTATCCGATACGGCAGGGAGCAGGGACAACGCCGTAAACTTTCTTCTCATTTGCATAATTTTGCTCTCTCTTTTGCTCACTGAAGCGTAAGAAATCGGGATTTTTGACGAAAATCAAATCAGACGAACTCCCCAAGAAGACTTATGATGGTTACTCAAATTAAGCAATTGAATTTTGCTCCATAAGTGAAAAATGAGCTTCTATTCCCACGTGCTCACTGTACTGAAGCGTGAAATTTCAATGAAAATGCCATGGGATCTTTGATACATCTACACTGGTCATATAAACATGCTAAAATGTTATAAATATGATTTTTAGTGCACAAAAATAAAGCAATTATTACTTGATAATTTTATGATGGTGATGTTTGGTTTTTATCAAGTGTTCATTCAACCGTGAATTAATAGGAATCAATTGCAAAAGTTGCAAACACCATTCCAAAACACGAATTCCTTTGCATGAGTTCATATTTACCACGTGAAAGATGTAAAAACTGCAGTTTTTGCAGTTTTCACCGTGTGCTCACTCAAGCGTAAAATTTGGCTCTCAGGTCATTCACTATGTTGGGGAGCACATGAAATTCATGGTGCATGCCTTCAAACGCTGAAAACTTGAAATGTCTTGCCATATCCTTGACTCAAAGTAATGATATGATGCTTGTGAAATTTAAAAAGTGACATTTTCCTTTGGTGCCTGCACACTCATGCATGACTTGACGGATCAATCTCATTTCACATTTCTGCCACGCCATTTTGCTCAAAACCTCTTCGTTAAAAAGTTACAGCATTTTGTTTAGGGGGAAACATTTGTGTGTGTGTGTGTGTGTGTGTGTGTGGTGTGTGTTTGTGTTTCAATACATGTGAGATCAATTGAGAGAATCAAAGCGTAGCATGAATCAAAGTTCCCCAGAGCTGGCCTACCATTTGGGGGGGGGGGGGAATTTTCAACCTTTTCAGAAATTCAAAAAAAAAGGGTAGGCCAGCTCTGGGGAACTTTGATTTATGCTACGCTATTATTCACTCAATTGATCTCTCATGTATGTATATAAATACAAACATATATACTGAAAGACGAACTAAGTTCTGACGAGATGCAGTGTTGAAATATAAAGTAAAAATAAGGAGCTTATAACATCATATAGGATACACACAAAACGAGCAGGATTTTTACTTCACAACCACTATCGTTTTATCTCTTCACCTGAAGAGGACGCATGATATAAGTATGTCCGTGTATACATGTATGTATGTATGTATGTCCGAGTGTGTCAGTGTGTATATGACGAGTTTATTTGCAAAAGGAATTAGATCCACTTTTGTAACATCAAAGAAAAACGCATTTGTTTTTCAGATTTTTTGTACAGGCATGTATGGTAAAGTGAAAAAATGTGCATTTTATTTTCGCAAGTGTTCTGATAATTCAGCCTGAGACTTGATTGATTTGATTTGATTTGATTTATTTATTTTTCCGTTTCACAGTATATACAAAACAATTATATGATTTCAGTAACCTCGTTAAGACAAAAGTAATATGATTAATTAACATAAAAGAAAGAACTGTTCAAAAGACAGTTATGCGGTTGAACATTGTTCTGATATCAATAACTCAATTTCCATCAAAAGTGGATATAACCCCTTTTACAAACAAACTCTTCATATATATTGGTGCACTCGTGCACGTGTGTATATGATGAATTTTCGTTTGTATGCCATTGTCACCTTGAGGAGGGCTGATTCTTTATGACGTACATCAAAATGATCCTGACGATGGCACCAAATTCACTCGAATTCAACTTCCCTTGCAAACGACGAGAATATGACTGCAAAAAGGGACAAATTCCCATATCGGAACTATTAAAAGTGACTATGTGGACATGCCCCTCTAGGTAAAACACGCACTTGGAGTTCCTCGTTTATACGATGCGTCAATTAGATTAATCGGTGCGATTAGAAGGGGGGAAACCCGATAAGAAACATAATCTCTAATGCCGTCAGGTCAGTCTGGAACCTGCAAATCTCTGTCAATACTATACATCAAATGGAGTCCAAAGACTCCCATGCTCATTTGGGCGGATGTTCCAATTCCTTCCGATGAGTCGTAATTACAAAAGTCTGGTAATCCTGAATTTATAAAATCGCCGTCAAGGAGGGGGTTCATTAACCCTTGAAAAAAAAAGAAGAGATTTATCCCTTGCTAGCCTTAAATGCGTTGATCCAAGGGTATAATCTATCATGATGAAACCTTTGAAAACGAACCGGATAGGCAGCCATAGATTGATCGCCAACTGAGGAATGGTGTCACGTTCACGCGAGTGACGTTTTCTTTCCTACACATGGAGACTCCATATGCCTGTTTATGCTACCCTGAATTCATACAAAATTGCATATAAAGAAAGATCATGTTACAAAAGAAAAATAGGCATACAGAGGTCTCCTAAAAAGTTTGAATAAAATTTTGTAAGACTTACCTCAAAATATTCATTTTAACCAATGTATGTTATTTTCTATAATCGAACATTAAGTAGAATTTTACCCAACTTCTGATACGTAAAAAATATCACGTTTTAAGAATCAGGTAACGTAAAAGGTAGAAACAAAAGTGCATCTGGCAGGTCTCATCAGCCCCTCCCACATAGATGACAGGACAGTAGACGAAAAGGGAAAGCGTGACGCCATACTCAAGCCTTTGTTTCGCTGTCCGACATATTGCTACATAACGACTTGTAAAAATCAAAAGGAATGTATACTTTCCTTTTTAGCTATATGATACATAAAGGCATGTACGTATTGTTGGCAATTCTTCACTTGATGGCTTGCTTGTATGCGGTGAGGCGGACAGGTGTTTCGGCCAGGTGTGATCATGGTGACAGTGTTTGAGAAAAAAAAAATGTTTATTTGCTGGCATTCATTCATTCGCTATTATCATGATTATTTTACATATCATTAGTATTTATAAAATCCTCCCATATAATTGTATATATATATATATATATATATATATATATATATATATATCCTATGAAAAAATCCTATCCTTTATTTGAATTTAATTCTATTTTCAAGGCAAAAATCCTGTTTTGTCCTGAAAATTTAAAACATACCATATGCAGTGCTAATCCTTTGCCACTCTGCATGATATCCAAATATAAAATTTATAAGATATAGGGCTTACTTGATTAATTTATTCCTGACCCTTCTACACTGTACATATTCATGTAAATGATCTACAGTACAAATACACTTGTAGAAAATTCTAAGCATTGGGCAGGCTGGGGTAAACTCAAATGTTTATAACATAACATGAAAATAGATAAAATAAAGGTAATTAGGAATCACTGACAAACTTTCAAAAACCGCATTGTCATATTCCCCTCAACGAATCCTACTAAATAGGATAAAATCCTACGAGTTCGCCGCGTATGTTGCCAGCTTCATGATCATGCTGTTGTCTTTAGTTTTATTAAGTTGCTTAATATTATTATCAGTATTTTTATAATTGTTATATCATTATTATTATTATTATTATTACTGTTATCATCATTATAATTATCATTATTATTATTATCATTAGTAGTAGTAGTAGTAGTAGTAGTAGTATTATCATCACAATCATTATTATTGTTTTTGTTTCATTTATTTCATTTAGCAAATAAGTCTGAAGAAGGCCAGGAGCCGAAAGCTTTGAAATACACATGGTGACGTGCTTCATTCTGTTCCATCTTGCCTTTTCACATATATAAATTTATATATTACTTATCATTATTTAATGCACACATATAAATTGGAGGAGAGAAAGAGAGTGAAAGAAAAAGAAGAGGAAGAGAAAGAAGAAGAAGGAGAAGAAGAAGAAAAAGAAGAAGAAGAAGAAAAGGAAGGAGAAGGAGAAGGAGAAGGAGAAAAAGGAGAAACCTTCTCTCCCACCGCTGGCACACACGGAACACACACCTTTCTTCTCCACCCACACAGCGTTGAGTTTTTATGCTCATGCACACTCACGTGCTTACGCACAACGCGCACAAATCACGCATGCCTACTTGAGTGTTTGTTGATTATATTTGCAACTGTCTCCCAGAGCACCAACTGATCATATATTGCAATATAAAAGCTTTATTATTTTCATTTGTGTATGCGTTGATCAAGTTACCACGTTCGGTTACAGTGCAATAGCTTTTATGACACTAATAGTTGCCATGCTATACTTCTGCACGAAACAAAATAAAGATTTTTTTTTCCTACTTTTGGCATGTTTAGATGAATGATTTTGCACATAAACCCTGATAGCAGAGACTGGTAAGAATAACATCATATTTACGTCTTTTTAAAGTCGTATCATACGTCTTATTTACGTATTATATTTACGTCTTTAAGACGATACTTTGCACCAGCACGCGACGTAAAATAAGACGTCGTACTTTCACGTCAATTTTACATCATATTTGTCGGAAAAAAACGTCTTTATGACGTCTTTACGACCCAAAGGAAGCTCACAGGCTGGTAAAAATCACGCCATAAAGACGTCAAAGCTGGTTTATAAAATATTTTAGAATGTATACAACATTATGACGTTTTCTCTTTGTTTATGTTCTAGCCTTTAAATCGCCTATACTAGCCCTTTATCCTAACATCCTACATCCTATACCTAACTACTGATGCTTCGTATCGACATTACTATATGTATGGACTGTAGTGTAGTACTAGTACTTGAAAAAAAATAGTTAGAAATTACAATTTCTTGATGCATTCTGAAATACCCTGCCCATGGCATTAACTGAATGGTGTTCAACATGGAAGTGGAAGTACATTTTTCATTAAATCAGCAGTGCAATCATTAAAGGAATGTTAGAATTCAAATTTTATCTTCCTGTTTTCACGAAGTTGAGTCATTTTTGGTCATTCATGAATATTCATGAATCACTATCAACTATTACAATCGTATCACGACGTAGAACTGATCTAAACACGTCATGTTATGGTCTTGAAAAAAGTTGTTATAAAGTGGGAAATAATTGACGTAAAAATACGTCTTGTTCTGGTCTTTAAGAAGACGTTAAAAAGTGGTAAATATTTGACCTAAAATATATGTCATATTATGTTCAAACAAAATTTGAGAAAATTTTGGTTATATAAAGACGTCATAAGGTTGTCGTAAAATAGTCGTGTATACGACATATGACGTGTGGACTAGTTTATGACCAGTTCTTGATGTCTTAAAGACGTCCGTCTGCTATCAGGGAATAATACCTTAGTTTAAGTCCTCTAGGGCCGATAATGAATTTTGCTGTTTCATACATTAATTGCTGATATCCTCCTATAACTCGAACGAATTCTTAAACTGATGAAACTAGAGAGTTGTTGGTATATGGATACTTTAGCTCACAAGGTCTGCGGTTCGACTGCCTAACAAGCACTAAGAAAGACGTTGATTTACAGTACCGACCCATCTTTTCTGACTCATTAAAGCAAAAAGATGAATAAAAACCAAGATGAAAATATAACATATTTTCCCCCCAAATTAATCCACCAGGATTATGATATCATTGCTGTTTTTGTACACAAAGAAATAACATTTACCCTCCAAGTTCCAAGAAGTATCACTCTAAAATCCCTAGATTAGGAATTAATCTAAAAAGATTGTTGTGATTAGGGACGAATCCAAACTAGATTAAAAATCTTAATCTAAGTATATTGAGTTTTAAGTCAAATTTTGGATTAGTCCCTGATCACAAAATTTTCAGATTTGTTTGTTTGTTGTTGTGTGCTTTTCCGTGGGATATTGTTGCTTTATTGGTTTAGGTTGTTTTTCGTGGGTTTTTTTTTTCTAATCTTCAACCATGACAACGGAATGAACAAGCGTGGGCGGGTGCTCCTCCTCCCTTCTCCCATCAACTTCGTTTTCGTATTCCCTTTGGAATGGATGATGAAAACAAAAAACTCATATATTTTTAGAACTCGTGAGACAACTTGATGTGAATGAACCAGACAAAAAAAAAGGCCACTGCGTTCGTAACACACATTTTCCTACATTATTCTCCAAGGTACGACGAACGATATAAATACTTACGCTTACACGTATAGCCCTGTTTGTTATGCAAATAAGGCGTTATTTGGACGAGAGAATCCAAAGTGCATGAGATTCGGGGGGGGGGGAGAGTCTCTAACGAAAAACAATTTTGTAGCGGTAGTTCAGTGGTGTCATTCCTTGACCGGGAATGCACATGTTACCGGTTCGAACTTAAGACCCAGTAACACGAGTATATCCTTGGGGAAGATATCTATTGCACATCACTCCTCTCCTCCGCTCCCACTGGCTAATAGAAATTGAGTACCTGGTATGATGCGAAGGTAAATGTATTTCGATTAGTACGTGCACTACCCCAAAAGTGCACCTCCCTGAAAAGATAGTGGAAAATATACGCTACTATAATAACGAGGAATAGATAAAATAAATCTAGTGAACCACAATACTTAAAGCGATTTGGGCGTTTGCTCCTGGTCAAGGGTTTTATGAGAAATTGGTACAACTGTAATATTACGAGTAGACTTATTGTTATCATCAATACCATGATGGTGACGAATATGATAATCATTATCATCATTATCATTATCATTACGTTATTACTATGATTATAGTATTAGTAGCATTATCTATTATTGTTTTTGTTATTAGTACTATAATTATTATCATTATTATTATTATTATTATTATTATTATTATCATTATCATCATTATTATTATTATTACATGTATTACTACTATTATGTTTTTTATTATCATTATTATTTCAATTATTGTAATTATTTTTGTCATCATTATTATTATCATCATCATTCCATTGTCTGTGAAAACTTGCCAATATAGCAGAATCAAGCATACTTTGACATACACACAATCCATTGTCAGTTTAGCTATTTTCAGAGTTGGCATGTATACTTCTCGTAGAGGGCGACATCTATGATTCATCATGTCTATACTTAGATTTGGGGCAGATGCGGTTCTAAATTTTATTTCCGGACTGAAAAAACCACAACCGTATAAAATGCAGTAATGGTTAAGCAAGCAAGCAAGTATACAATCATTCAGGTTATGTAGATTTTAAAGCCAATGAGTAACTTTTAATAATCTGAGCTGCATGTCACTACATGCTATCAGTGCATGGAGTATTGTGCAAATATGAAGCCCTAAAAAATTTTAAAAGCATCATCTTGTGCTTCACAAAAGATGAAAATATACAAGTGACCGGAAATACCAGAATTTTTTACCCCGTATACTGCAGAGTTTTAATAGACAAAAGCATACCCACGTAGGCTTTGCAAATGGCGGGGTTCAGTAATAGATATCTCGATGATTATAGCATCCTACGTTTCAAAACCTTTATATGCCCTGGCTGTTTATTTATCCCTGAACATCTTGAAACAAGAAAGACATGAGAATTCAACAATTTATTAAATCAAGCCTCTACAAATTAAATCTAAAAATATATATATTTTCAAAACATAAAACATATGGAAGTGCGTGTTCGCTTCGCCCGCTCACATTTAATTATCTTAACCAATGCGGATGATGATTACTTTATTTTATGAAAGGATGTGTCTCTATCTAAGTTTGTAGCATTCTTCTACTCATAGTTAGTATCAATATAACCAGTCCAGGAAATTGAGCATCAATATTTAACATGTTTAATATTAACGGTTTGGGACATCAAACGAATTCGGAAAATGAGGTGACAGAATAAATCATTTAGATGGTTTATAGGCTCAAAGTGGAATTTCAGATGGGTTACTACTTCTACCATCAAAAAGAGTGCGCGTGTTTCCTCGATCGTTCGTAACTGGAAACGGTGTTTACACAGACGACAATTAATACTCAAACCGAAATCGGGAAGATTCTGATGAAGAGAAGGTGCCCGAAAGCATGGCCCTAATTGGTGGTATTTAGTCTTGCAACAGCCCCATTCATAACCCCTTTTTCGGATCACACACACACACACACACACACGCACCCGTTTGTATATATATATATATATATATATATATATATATATATATATATGTATATGTTACCTGATCACAAATATATATATATATATATATATATATATATATATATATATATATATATAAACACAACAAAAGTACCCCCCCCCCCCCCAATTCAAAATAGCACAACTTTTTAACGAAGACGTTTTTAGGAAAATAATTTGGCAGGGGTGTTCCTACACTTATTGACTTACTTCTGTTTGAAAAATGAGATTGATCTGTCAAGTCATGCATGAGTGAGCAGACATTAAAGGCAAAAATGTCACTTTTCAAAAGTCAAAAGAGTCATTTTGGGGGGTTTGTGAAACAAGATTTTTCAGGCGTTTTTTAAGTGTTGTTGATGTTTTTCGAGCTTGTGCCATGGTTGAGGGACAAAATTGCGAACGATGAAGAAAGAAATGCTGAAAATTTACTGTTTAATGCCGGGGAAAACGAATACCTGATATTTTCAAAGAATGTGCTGACTCATCTTGGTCAATGCCAGCTTTTTCCACAAATTTTAATGGATTTTGCAAATTTAGGAGGGCTGAACATCATTTTTCTCAAAAAAACTGTCTTCACCCAACTGTGATAAACATGAAAAGTGTCAGGGATAGGCATGACTGGATCAAACAATGGAAGAATTCAAATTCGCCACAGGTTTGTTTCACAGAGCCCCAAAATGACTCTTGTGACTTTTGAAAAGTGACAATTTTGCCTTTAATGTTTGCTCGCTCATGCATGAGTTGACCGATCAATCTCATTTTCACACAGAAGTAAGTCAATAAATGAAGAAAAACTCCTACCAAATTATTTTGCTCAAATTTTTTTCGTTAAAAAGTTATGCTATTTTGAATTAGCGGGGAGTTATTCTTTTTTGTTGTGTTTTTATATATATAGCGAGAGAGGTTTGGATGTATGTACCAGCCGGTTGTACCATTTTATATGTATATACGTGAGACAAAGAAGGGTAAGGTACAAGATGACGCAGGTCTGGACCACAAGATTGATAAGCTTTCGGCTTGTTTTATTTATTTTGTTTCATTTTGTTTTGATTTACATAGCAAATAAATCTGATGAAGGCCTAGAGCCGAAAGCTTATCAATCTTGTGGTCCAGACCTGCGTCATCTTGTACCTTACCCTTCTTTGTCTCACGTATATATATATATATATATGTCAGACAATTGAGAGAATAATAGCGTAGCATGAATCAAAGTTCCCCAGAGCTGTCCTACCATTTTGGAAATTTTGCAAACGTTGAAAACATGTCTCCGCCGGGAATCGGACCCGGGCCTTTGGCTATGAACGCCAATGCCTTAACCACTAGACCACGAAGACGGGCCAGTGGTTTCGGCGACTCCAAATTCGCTTAACCGACATATTGACAAATCTTCAACCCTCACTAATTCCTTTGTCGGTGGCAGATGAGTTTCGAACAATGACCTGCCGCACACCTCAGCTGGATCCGAGGGAATGCTTTAGGATACATGTATATGTTGGAATAATTAACATTTGTGATCAGGTAACATATACAACAGCTTTGGCAACTCTCGTGGAAATAAATACATGGGAGACAATTGAGAGAATAATAGCGTAGCGTGAATCATATATATATATATATATATATATATATATATATATATATATATATATACGTTGTGTTTATATGTATATACAAACTATACATTGGCAAAACAGAAACTACATTATACATCAGATTCAATAACACACGATCAGAAATCCGAAACCAACACAAAACACTGCCCTGCACAACCCACTTCAACCACCCCTCACACACAGTTGATAATGCAAAAATTACAGGCATAGAACTCATCCACAATAAATCTCACCAAACGATCCTACACAGGGAATCATATTGAATCGACAAACTCAAAACACTCCATCCACAAGGCATCAATGTCGACCAATGGTTTCTGGCCCTTCCCATTGCCGACCCTCTGTTGATCGCACATGACTACCCCCCCCCCCCCTTCCCCCCTCCCCCCCCCCCTCCCCCCCCCCCCCTGTTGGTTGAGTGCGATCAGTGACTTCCTTAATTGTAGAGGACATGTTGTGTGTCTTCCCATCAAGTACTCTTGTATTGTTGCCATTTTGTACGTTAACACCTTATCTTGAGACTTTATGTAATCCATAAGTTTTTCTCATTTCCCCACAACTGCTTATTGCCACCTGCATTACTCACTTCTGTTACCTCACAAATACCTCACTAATACGTGAGCTTTTCCTGTGTATCTTATGTTGCTTCCCCGCCAACATCACTCTAGGTGGCGTCCGAGCGCATTCACTGGTTCAGTGACTCTTGCTCGTGTGACGTACCACATCACGTGACCAAACACGAGAGCAGGAATCACTGAACCACTCTCACAACTCCACCAGGTAATAATTAAAAACGTTTATTTCATTTCATTTTGAGTAAATTAGTTTTGATATTCTTTTTATTATTTTCCCTAAGTTCTTTACCGTTTATTCATGCTTGCCATTCCGTTTGTTTCTGTCTGTTTCTTTTTAGAACCCTTGATAAAGGCCTTTGAAGCCGAAAGCTCGGGATATTAAAAGTGGAATATACAGCTACGTCCTTCGCTTTCTTGCGTCTTTCATTTTATATATCATATGTACGTACATATTATGCCTATTAATAATCATCAATATTTGCCTGAACGGAGCTAACATTGGTCCAAAGTTTACTTTTAAGAGAGAGGGAATAGTGTGTCCAAATACTTCCCCCCCCCACACACACACACACGCAAGCACACACTTTTCAAAGAGGAAATAAGCCTATATTTTGATATCAATCAGTTTATCTATCTACCAATGGTTATAGTGTAAAATTTCTGTTAGAAATGCTTTTAAAAACCAGAGATAGGAATGGAGAGTCTGTGTGTGTGTGGGGGGGGGGGGGGGGGTATGCGCGTGCTTAAGTGTGAGAGTGTGTAGGGCGGTGTGCACTCGTTTGTGAGCTAAGAGCATTGAAAAGTTGGGATTGGGGTTTTGGCGAAGTTATGTCATCGTCCACGGTGGGAAGGCGAGTTGGGCTTTCCATATATCATTAATATATATCAATAATACTGATAAAAAGAAGAAGAAGAAGAAGAAGAAGAAGAAGAAGAAGAAGAAGAAGAAGAAGAAGAAGAAGAGAGAAGAAGAAGAGGAAGAAGAAGAAGAAGGACGAGGAGGAGGAGGAGGAAGAAGAAGAAAGAAGAACAGGAGGAAGAGGTGGGGGAGCAGATAAACAGATATGAACAATACTGATGATGATGATAACAATATGACCTAACAGTTAAACAGAGTCTTGTTTTTCAAGGGAAGCATCTTGAAATTTATACAATTCTCCTTAGGCTGATGCGGTATTAAGAGCAAAGCTAAGCTTACATGGATCATTGTAGGCAGGTGCGCACCACCCCATTTCTAAGCCTTTAAATAACCAGCTAATGTTCACAAATGTCACCTAATGCTGTGTAAGATCCATCAGATTGGTGATGTTCTAACAAACAGAGATATTCATCTTTTCACAATCAATTTGTTAATACCTTGTTAGCTTTCGCCTACTGGTTTCTGCAGGCTTCTTCAGACTAGCGCTAGCGCACCTTTAAAGCTGCACTGAGCTACACTGAAGGTGCAAATTTGCACCCTTTAAAATTAAAAAATTTCTGCACCTTTAACGTTACAGACAGGCATTTTCCGGGTGCAAACAAGTACAAGAGGGTGCATCTTTACACCGTTTTCATGTAGGGTGCAAGATTGCACCCAAAAATGTCACTCTTAACCGATCGGGCTCTGAGGGTGGTGGTGATGATGATATTACTGATAATGATAATAATCATCAGTATTTGCCGTAAAAGTAGTAGTACACTCTAAAAAGCAATTTAGTTCAGATTTGATTAGATTACTGGATCAGAACGGAGTAGACAGATTCCAGTCAAAATTGACACAATTCTATATAAAAATGACCAGATTCTGGTAAAACAATTTAACTAGATCACCGGATCCCGCGGGCACTTGCACTATTCTAGCAAAATTTTAGTAGATTATTGTGAAAGTAACCAGAATTCTCGTAGAAGTGAACAAAACTTTTACAAGAATTCTATTCAATTTCACAATAATCGAGTCAAGTTATTGCTGGTGCCTGTATGATCCGGTGGTCTAGTCACATTATTTTGCAGAATCTAGTCATTTTACTTGAATTGTGTCAGTTTTAACTAGAACAGTACTAGTCAGTCATATTTGACTAGATTTGTTTCTACTGTGTAGTTTAACGCGTAATTTGATACTATCAGCACTGACGATGATGATGATATTAATAATGATGATGATGATAACAATGATAATAATAAGAAAAATAATAAGAGGAAGAAAATAGTGATGATAAAAATAATGCCGGTATAATAATACTGATTAAATACAGTATCATTATCCAGCTCACTGGGTTTGAGTAGGCATACTATTTTGTACATTGCTGCGCACCTCCCCACTCCCTGGGGACCATTCTGGCCAGTAGCCCAATTTATGGGTGCACACTAACTTGATGATCCAATCGTAGATTTTTGCATACCATCGGGTGCCCAGTTAGCTCTTAGTTGAGAGTGCCAAACGTAGACAAGGCGGATTAATGTCTTGTCAAAAGGCCTTACTGCCGGTCTTGGACTGTAATCTTTTGATTAAGAGGCAATATCGAATTAACCACCGCACCTCCAAGACACCTTCACAACAATAATCACAATCATAACAATAACTGTCATGATGATAATTACAATAAGACTATTTTATGACAGGTGCTATATCGTCTTGTTTTGTAGGGGTATAGTATCATTCGTATTATTCAACTCATCTGAGGCTCTAAGCACGTCTTACATGGATGGTATTTCCAATCCTTAAGGCGCGTTATTCCGAAACACGCAGATTGCTTATACCTAGATGTTTGTTAGTCCGAACATAAAAAGCGTTCGTTAATCCGAACATTAATTTTGTGACGTTATTCCGAAGGTTCGTTAGTCCGAAAATGAAATAAGGTTCATTAGTCCGAAAATAACTAAGGAACTAATGAACATTATTTCATTTTCGGACTAATGAACCTTTGGCATAACGAACCTTCGGAAAAAACGAACTGTAACTGATGAGCATGATTGAGTACTTGGTATTGTAAGGCCCGCTGGAAGAACAATAGTCGTAGTGCTAGTAATATTGATGCGGCTAGCCTGGGAAAATAAAATTCAGTCGTCATTATTAATGTTATGATCATCATTATCAACTCACCGACCGGGGGATATAGTAGTGCAGCTGCTGTCCGTCCGCCCGTCCATTCGTAACAAATCTTGTGAACAATGGCTTCCGTTCGAAAACATTAGTTGGGTAATGCTTGACAGATCTCAATGAAATTTGATATGGAGGCACATGGTATCAAATTTAATACAGCCTAAGTTCAATTTCGGAGAATGCAGGTCAAAGGTCAAAGGTAATAGTTCATCTGATATGCAAAAATGGCTAATTATGTATTCGAAAATGTGGTTTCCGTTCGATAACTTGAGTAATAACAGATTTTAATTAAATTTGATAGAAGGTACACTGTATGAAGATATAGCCTAAGTTTGATCTTTGAGTATGTCATAGCTATTGATTTATGCGAAAATGTGGTTTCTGTTCGACAACATGAGTGATATTTGACAGATTTTAATGAAATTCGGTATGAATGTACGTAGTATCAGAATACAGCCTAAGCTCGATTTCGCCGTATGTAGGTCAAAGTTCAAAGGTCATAGCTAATATATCCTAAAATGCCCTCCACTAATGGAGGCCAAAGTGATTTTCCAGCCGAAATAAATATATCATAAGAATGCTTATCCCGCGCCTTTACACAGTCTAGATACGCCCCTGCCCTAGATTCTACAAAATGGCAATTCAACTTTCTGAAACAATAAAAAAAATTGCTTTGTTGGGATTTTTACTAAGCTCTGAAGCATTATATATCATTGTCATCAGCAAAAAATCTCATTCAAGAATTTACAGGCTAGAACTGAATTATTTACATAACAGGGCAGCATCTATAATTGAGTTCTTAAAGCCAAATGCGAAGCAAGAATAATTGCCTTTATCTGTTTATACTAAAAGTAATTAAAAACTGGCCTGAAACACCAATCAACTATATCATCTCAAATGAAATGCAACTTATTTATTTTGAAAGCCTTTTTGTAAAAGAATTAAAGGAATAATGCATGATTAGCGTGATTAAGTTGTCCTACATCAAATATCAAAGTTAGTAGCTCATAAGAATCTGCCTTCTGAATGCGAAATGAAATTAAAGGACCCTTTGATCATTTCATGCGAGAATTGAGGAGGTTATTAGTGAGTTTAAAGAACTATTCAAGTGGGTGAATTTATATTTTAATTATTCTGCCGCCCAGGCAGATTAGGTCGCTTATGTGAAAAATAGCACTCTAAAGGCGTTTTCACATATGAGGCGACTTTGTGGTGCCACTTTGTGTGCACACATTTTTTGTGTACAGGTCTATGGGGTATAGGGCGACAAAAAAAAAATGTCGCCGAGGAGGACACATTTTTATTTGCGGCCTGACTACAAAAAATGCGCACAATCCAATTCTTAAAAAGTTAGCTCAAAAATTATTGCCATGAGATTTTTTGCGCAAGTTTTGGCAAAATGCTCTCTTATTTGAGAGTTGACGCGTTAATATGAGTTCATTAGTATATGTGGCGACATAAAGTCGCCTCATATCTGAACACAAAAAATGTGCGCACAAAAAGTGGCGCCACAAAGTCACCTCATATGTGAAAGCGCTTTTAGAGTGCTATTTTTCACATAAGCGACCTAATCTGCCTGGGCGACTAAATAATTAAAATATAAATTTACCCACTTGAACAGTTCTTTAAACTCACTAATAACCTCCTCAATTCTCGCATGAAATGATCAAAGGGTCCTTTAATTTCATTTCGCATTCAGAAGGCAGATTCGTATGAGCTACTAACTTTGATATTTGATGTAGGACAACTTAATCACGGTAATCATGCATTATTCCTTTAATTCTTTTACAAAAAGGCTTTCAAAATAAATCAGTTGCATTTCATTTGAGAAGATATAGTTGATTGGTGTTTCAGGCCAGTTTTTAATTACTTTTAGTATAAACAGATAAAGGCAATATAAGATATAAGTGCTTCACTTTCCCTTAAGTTCATTTTGAAATTCGATTTCATTTTCTTTCCCCCAGATTGTTCTACTAAGATAAATATATATATATAATTATATATATATATATATATATATATATATATATATATATATACATATATATGTGAGACAATTGAGAGAATAATAGCGTAGCATGAATCAAAGTTCCCCAGAGCTGTCCTACCATTTTGGAAATTTTGCAAAGGTTGAAAAAATGTCTCCGCCGGGAATCGAACCCGGGCCTTTGGCTATGAACGCCAATGCCTTAACCACTAGACCACGGAGACGGGCCAGTGGTCTCGGCGACTCCAAATTCGCTTAACCGACAGATTGACAAATCTTCAACCCTCACTAATTAATTCCTTTGTTGGTGGCAGATGAGTTTCGAACAATGACCTGCCGCACACCTCAGCTGGATCCGAGCGAATGCTTTTGGGATACATGTATATGTTGGAATAATTAACATTTTGTGATCAGGTAACATATACAACAGCTTTGGCAACTCTCATGGAAATAAATATATGTGAGACAATTGAGAGAATAATAGCGTAGCATGAATCAAAGTTCCCCAGAGCTGTCCTACCATTTTGGAAATTTTGCAAAGGACAGCTCTGGGGAACTTTGATTCATGCTACGCTATTATTCTCTCAATTGTCTCACATATATTTATTTCCATGAGAGTTGCCAAAGCTGTTGTATATGTTACCTGATCACAAAATGTTAATTATTTCAACATATACATGTATCCCAAAAGCATTCGCTCGGATCTAGCTGAGGTGTGCGGCAGGTCATTGTTCGAAACTCATCTGCCACCAACAAAGGAATTAATTAGTGAGGGTTGAAGATTTGTCAATCTGTCGGTTAAGCGAATTTGGAGTCGCCGAGACCACTGGCCCGTCTCCGTGGTCTAGTGGTTAAGGCATTGGCGTTCATAGCCAAAGGCCCGGGTTCGATTCCCGGCGGAGACATTTTTTCAACCTTTGCAAAATTTCCAAAATGGTAGGACAGCTCTGGGGAACTTTGATTCATGCTACGCTATTATTCTCTCAATTGTCTCACATATATTTATTTCCATGAGAGTTGCCAAAACTGTTGTATATGTTACCTGATCACAAAATGTTAATTATTCCAACATATACATGTATCCCAAAAGCATTCGCTCGGATCCAGCTGAGGTGTGCGGCAGGTCATTGTTCGAAACTCATCTTCCACCAACAAAGGAATTAATTAGTGAGGGTTGAAGATTTGTCAATCTGTCGGTTAAGCGAATTTGGAGTCGCCGAGACCACTAGCCCGTCTCCGTGGTCTAGTGGTTAAGGCATTGGCGTTCATAGCCGAAGGCCCGGGTTCGATTCCCGGCGGAGACATTTTTTCAACCTCTGCAAAATTTCCAAAATGGTAGGACAGCTCTGGGGAACTTTGATTCATGCTACGCTATTATTCTCTCAATTGTCTCACATATATATATATATATATATATATATATATATATATATACATACAGTTGGGGCCAGAAGTTTACATACACCTAGCCAATTTCACACAAAATGTTCACTTGCCAAAATCAGAAAATCTACTGTATCTTCAGAAATATTTGTGCTATCATAACACATTTGGTATCAAACAAAAGAGCTTATCATCCTCTCTCAAATGACTTAAATCTCACTAAGTCTACAGTATGTTTCAGTATGATTTTCTTCCAAATACCTGATATTTGGGAAAAAATTTATATTAATTTATACCAAAACATTTCATGTGGGTTTTTTTTCTCACAACTCCTCCAAAAGAGAATTTCATATATGATTTTTTGTGTAAATTTAGATGAATGGAACAAATATGAGTGATAAGTGGGTGGCATAGTACTGGTTTTAAGAAATAATGAGAAAAATATAAATTGTTTTTAATCTAAGATGAAATCAAATTTTGCCCAAAATTTGCCAGAAGTTTATTTTCAAAGAAAATCGCACTTGAATGCATTTCAGTCCTTACGGCATGCCAGTCAATAGTAAGAGCATCATAAGCTCTCTCAGGTGATATCAAATTTGTCATTATAGCACAAATATTTCCGGAGATTGTAGATTTTTATGACTTTTGTCAAGTGAACATTTTTTGGTGGAATAGCCAAGGTGTATGTAAACTTTTGGTTCTCAATGGAATAGCCATCATTTCAAGCCTTTCAAAGTGGTTTTCGAAAAATAACATGTTATTTTTATTCATTTCTGTTCCATTCATCTAAATTTACGGCAAGAAGGCAAATTTGAAATGCTTTTGGTAAGGAAAAGTGAGCAAATATTAGTTTTATGACTGACATAATTTCTTGCCCAAATATTAGGTTTTTAGAAGAAAATCACACTGAGATATACTTCAGCCCCAATGAGATACCAGTCAGATGAAAGAGCATGATAAGCTCTTTCGTTTGGTACCTAATTTGTTATGGTGGCAGAACTATTTCTGAAGATATAGTAGATTTTCTGATTTTGGCAAGTGAACATAAAGTTGTGTGAAATTGGCTAGGTGTATGTAAACTTCTGGCCTCAAATGTATATATATATATGTATATAATATACCGAAATGAATTTAAGTGTACTATTGCAATAATAATGTACCTAACAATCGTATCTTTAATCATCTGAAAAGTAAAGTAGTATCCCCTTCCCACATTAATTGAAAGTTATCAAGTGAAAAGGTGCATTTATCTCCTCATCTCCGCCTTCTTCAAATACGCTCGTGAGCAGGCCCTGGGGTCAATGGCCGTTCCGTCTCGCACTGAGCATCCTGAGAGCTAACGTTCACTACATCAGAGCCATAAGTCCGTCGGGAGGGATGATCAGGCGCCGAGGAATCTTGTGAGTACGCACACACACACTCACACACCCTCACTCACACATACAATCAAATCAACTCAAATCAAATTAAGTCAAACCAAATGAAATATATTAAGTTGATAATAACATACAATCCGGACAAGAAATTTCATACATAAAATGCACAAAAATGGGCACGCATGCACATATTAAAAATGTTCTTTTTTCAGTGATATTAAGGAAACAGTATTTTTTACTAATACAAGTATTACTGTTATTATTATTAAGTATTTGGCGTCACCTGGCCTGGAAGGGGAAAGGCGAACTTAATCACTGTGAGCCTCGGGTCCATCCTCCTGTTATAATTTTTTGGGATGTGCAGGTGTACCAGACTACACCGGGGTTTTCCCCTACTCTACTTCGAATAGTGCAGTGGATTCTTAAGGTGCAAAGGTTGTGACTCTCCTCTACAAGGGGCCTCCATTTAACGTCCTATCCGAGGGACGGAGTATTTTCCACTGAAACATAGCCTGCGTCTATGAAACAGGGGAGGGGCACGGTATAGCTAACACACAACGTAGGCTTCAGTCATCTGCCCGGGATGGACTCGAACCCGCGATCTTTGGTTTGACAGACAAACACTTTACCGACTGAGCCAACTCGCTTCCTCACTTGTTCTCAAGCATCCAGGTTCACCATGTTTTTGTTTTTTGTTTTGTTTTGGGTTTTTTTTGTGTGTGTGTTTTTTTTGCAGAAGTTTCGGCATTTATTGAGAAATCAAATACATAGCATTGGATACAGTAATGAAACAAATCAGAGTTGATACAAGTAAAGTGTGACAAATATACAAATGATATACATAACATACTCAGATATTATAAAACAATAGAGTTGGGAAAGGAAATCATTATAAATGCAGGGGCCAGCTATCATAAGCGGAAAGCTTGAAAAGCAGCCTGGGAAATGGGGGCTGCATGATACCGTAATGTAATATGAGTTGGGATAATATAAGGGTGTCACGTACATAATAACAAAAAATATATTTCCAGAATTTCTAAATCGTAGTTTGTAGGGGAAAAAAAAGTATAGGAAAAAGAGATATTTCTAGTGCGTGCAAGTGGGTGCGTGCAGCTGAAAGTTTGCGAGTCGTATATCTTTTGAAACTGGTCATCTTTATAATGTTCGCACCAGTATCTCCAGTTGGCCCATGCATGAGGATCATTCAAAAGAGTTTCTCAAAATTTTCAACCAATTATCTGATAGATTTAAAATTTAAAAAAATATATATAATGAAAAATGAAGATTTCCTTGATAAAGGTTGTATATTACATGCGACCCCCAACGAGTGGAAATGGGGTCGCAGTACGAACACCTTGTATTCATGTCGTTTGACTAAATGAACCTTAACAGTAAATGACAGTAACTTCGTATGTAATTATGAACAAAGGCGTAGCCATTGGCGCAAGGGGCCACCCCCCCCCCCCCCCCTCTTGTCCATCCACTAAAAAAATATTGAAAGGTTCTGTTACGGAACTTTGGGGTCAATACCTTAACCCTATGTATTTGAATTTGCGTGGAAATTTGTCATTTTGCAGTCTTGTGTGCCCCCTAACTAATATCGTTACGTCATTGGATGTAAAAAAGCAAGGTTCATTGACTTTTACATCGTATACTAGAGCTACGACAATTTGACATTTTCACTTTCTTCCAGTACCATTAAGGCATTAATTGAGAACGTATTTAGAGCTAACCGATCTGTTGCTATGCTATTATCTTATTATGCTGGATTTTTCCCCCCATGTTTTTAACCAGAATATGCTGATTATCATTGATTGATGCGCAGTGTCACATGGAACTAAGCAATGAGCAATGGCGTTACTATAGACATTTAAAGTGTGAATCTTGCCCTACACTTCTGTTAGTCCATGCATATTGAATTCGGAATATAAAGAGAGCTGAAACTTAATTATGTTTGATCCTCAAAAGAAAATAAAAATTAAAGGAAATATTCATGTAGATTTATCCAGATAATACCTGTAATTTTTTAGTTCTTGATTGGAATTATTAGTGATCATCGACCTAATTACTAACAAAAGTAAAAAAAAACAACCCCTGATATCATACTTGCTGTGAACAGGTGAACATAGTTCCAGCAAGCCCCCTAAGCCCCACCCCCCCCCCCATAAAAAAGTCATTCCAGTTTCATTTTTAAAGGTAGGTGGCGTATAAAATGATGTAAGGTCTGCAGATGTTTAGGCTTGCTGGGCAATATGGAACAGTTAGAATGCAACGATGTTGATAACGAGAGCGAGTCACCTTGATACAGTTTAACATCTTTGCCTGTCAGGTTTCCTTTCGCACTACACCGTGCAAATGCTGCAGTGAATTGATCATAGCGTACTAACGTAATGCAGACACTGGGGTAGACGGGGGGGGGGGGGGGCAAAGGGGGACATGGCCCCCTATTCATCCCCTTTAGATAAAAAGAAAAAAAAAGGAGAAAGGAAAGAAGAGGAAAGAAAAAAGGGATAAACCTGGAAGCGCTCGCTCATATTTTAAGTATATCAACCAAATATTGATAGTTGTTAATGTTATACTATTCTTTTTTTCAAAGGATGTTGGTAACTGCAAGGAATCGAGCCGCAAGTTGACCTAAAATGAAGTTTTCAGGAGATAACGGCCTATGACAAATAGCCTATTCCTGTCATACCCTCTATCATGTCTATGACAACGGAAGATGCCGATAAAACGTCACTGAAATCATAAGAATGTATTAACGACTAACAATACACCATAATCTATTGCCAGCACTACAAAATTACGATTTTTCTTTTAGTTCGATCGCTACTCTCGCGCATAAAATCTAGAAAAGATGTTTTCGGGCAGCGAGGTGTCCGACTATCCTCGAATTCTGCAGGTAGAAATATACACTATAAAAATCCTCCAGTGTATTTCGGTGACAAATCTACTTTTAAAAGAAAAAAAATTGTCGATAGCTCGCTTCGCTCGCTCGTAGAAACAGAATGATTTAGGACGGCAGGCGAGGTGCCCAGATAGCGGCATATTCGGCAGATATGTGCTCGAATATATTATATACATATCTTAGAGGCTTATGTTGCATTTTTTGATGACAGAATAACACTTGTACCATAAAAAGAGTGTATATTTTCCCTCGCACGGTGCGCTGTCTCGCATAATATAAATACAGGATGGTTTCTGACAGCAAACAAAGTCGGCGAGTGAATATTTTCAAACTTTCGATAGGTCTAAAGTGTATTTTGATGACGAGTATCGTCACAGGAGTGTGTTTTCCTCATTCGCTTGTAATATTTAGAAACAGGGCGGTTTCGGACAGCCAACAATTGAATCAGCAAGGTGAGAAAATACAGTCAGATTTGGCAGCGAGGTGATCAAATATATCACTCATATATCTTTTAGACCAATGGTGTAATTTGATGACAAAGAAACACTTCTTTCATGTCTTTAATAAAAAGTAGTCGGTTTTGACTCGCTCGCTTCGCTCTCTCGCAGAACTTTAAAAACAGGGTGGTTCATAACCTAGAAGGAAGCGTTACCCCCCCCCCCCCCTCCACGATTCAAAATGTTCTCTATGCTCCTTTGTTTAGTCGATCCTTCACGTTTGCCCCCCCCCCCCCATTGAAAAATCCTGGCTACGCCAGTGAATGCAGATTTACCATACCGTTAACATTTTGATCCATAACCATCATAACCATGATAACGAAATTTCATCCTGGTCACAATGCCAATTTCTTGTAGCAAACCAGACATAAATTAAATTGACATTTCATTTATCTCATCTAGTATCCTCTCTTCCAGCTTGTAATTGAGTTTGGACTCGTCTTCTATTATTTTGGGTGTTTCATCATTAGATATCCGTTCCCTAATTGTTCGTTTGTCATCTACAGGGTGAGCCGATAAATTCCCTCATTTCTAAATAACAAGCGGAATGTCTGAAATATCATCAGGTTATGATAGCTAACCAGTATACCTATAGTGAAACCAATAGTCAACGGGTTATTAAGTTATGTTTCTTATAAATTCCATACACTGCTGACTGGCAATCAGCAGTGGAGTCGTGGATGACTGAGCAGCGACCAAAATGTCGGAAAAGCACGTCAAGATAGTCTTTCCAAAAGTTTCAGAGGCTTGGGAACGTTTTCATTTCATTTATTTATTTATTTTTTTTTTTAATTTTTTTTTTTTTTTTTTTTTTTTTTTGGGGGGGGGGGGTAAGTTGGGATGAGGGGCTGACACCAAACGGATGGGGGTCTCTAAGCGGCGATCCCTGACTTTCTTTGGTTTGTATGGTTATGCGAGCCTTTGAGCAATATGATTATTCTCTTTTTTTTTTTTTTTTTTTTTTTTTACAGTTTATAGGGGTCCTCATGTACCTTTTCATTTTTGTGCCGAAAATGTCGGGGATGCAGCCCCGCCAACCGCCCCTTCCTTTCCGCGGCCCCTGCGTTTAAGCTTTCTAGTGTGTATGAGCTGCTTTCACTATGACCAGTGCACTCACTAAGGGTGCGATTCGGTCAAACCTTGGGGTGACCGTCAATTTCATTTGAACTTGGGGACAAGGGATTTCGACTTGAATTTTTTTTTAATGCAGCTGTTCAGATTTCCATAGCGTGTATCCATAGTATTTACTTTATTGATCAAGGTGCCAAATTTAAAAAAATAAATTGGGGTACAATATGTGTATCTGTTACTAAATTCATTAATGGAACTGAGGTAATCTTTCCTTTTTATTGACTAGGTTTTCTTTTTACTGCCTCACACTGTACATTTATCAGTGTATCGGCTGGAGGAAGTCAGGGCTCCGAAATGGGACCTGCATCTCGTTAAACCGGCACAATAAGGAGGGATTGCGCACAGTGATCGATCATGGGGTTGACCAACGATTTCTTCGCTCGGGGAAATTGAGCGCGGGGAGTTACGAAAGTTGTCATTTGATTCCCAAGTGACCATTTCTTGTAGAGTAGGCGTGGAGGTGAGAGTAGTTTCGCCGTAGTGGTGAATGGATACAGGATAAAGTTCGAGGTTGGGTAAGGGTAGGCAGGGATATTCGCTCCTCCTATTTCTTAAGTATACAAACGAGTGCAAACACCATAGATAATAACGATAAATAATAGATTCATTACAGTAGTTTCTCTCACACGCATTTCCACTCGTAGCCCTCCATTATTATTACCCCGGTTTTAGCCCGGCCGCCACTACAACGCTCAGGTATTTTAAGCAATATTATTACTTTTCATTTACTTTAATAACCGATCTATTGTGAGAAATCGTCTTTTCAGAGCCAAAAGGGCGTTAACTCATATGATTTTGTACAGACTTAAGGCCCTTCTGGCTTCAAACAGACGAAATAGAGTAGAGGTGCTGTGGTCGAGTGGTCTAAGGCGCTTGACTGGCGACGCAAAAGTTGGGGGTTCGATCCCCGGCACGGCACTTATGCCCTTGGGCAAGGCATTTTATCTACATTGCTCTTTTATCATACATCAAATAAATGAAAATGCTCTAAGCATTATTGATACCAACGTGTGCACGTGTTTAAAAAAAAACAGAGTAACGTTTTTCTGAATCACATTATGTGCTATGCCATTGAAAAATAAGGAGCCATACAGTTATTTCATTTGACTTTTAATGAACCCGTTGACTACTGAATTCTTTCATTCCCATAGGCTTAATACAAGAGCCATCTGGGGAGCGTTTCATGAAGAGTCTTGTCGGTGATTTTCACTGACTAATTTGCTCTCAGCCAATCAGATGCGATGATTTTCAGTAGCTTGTAACATTTGTCGGTGAAAATCACCGACAAAACTCTTCATGAAATGCTCCCCTGGTTTCAGTAGCCAATGGCTTAACTGTGTACTCTGCGTACTTTAACTTTACAGTCGTGGGCATAGGACTGGGGGTGTTTCACAAAGAGTTAAGCATCAGGTATTTAACGCGTAATCTCATTTATAGACTTCCAATAGTGCGCGTCCCCTGAACATGATCTGACCAATGGGGTGATGCGTAATATAAAGCACGCAAGTAGGAGTTTAAGTGCGACTTTAGTCAAACTTAAATCTTTGTGAAACACCCCTCTGGAGTGAATTGAAATTGAAATTCACTTCCTTCTAAAGCAATAAAAACGCATGTACATGAATGCGGGAAACTGTTACAAAAAGGAGACGAGCATGGAACCGAAAAGTGGAGTTTGTGCTTAATGATAAACAATGATTTTTTTTAAAAAAAAAGCAAACATGTTATTAATATAAGAATATCGTTATACTCATCATTTAGCGTTATAGCAGCCATGTCATATGAAGGGAAATTAATTCTGACATTTTAACAAAGTGGTAAATAAATCCTCATGGGATAATCCATAGCAGAAGATGGGTCTGTTTGAGTAATAATTATAGCAAATAAAAGATTACAATTAGTTGAATTGGATTAGGCATTTATCTAAGATCACACCCTACACTCCTCCAGACCATGGGCGAATCATAAATAATGCATCAGAGAATCAGGTCTAAAACCTTGTTGACAGAACAAATAAGGAAATAAATCAAGCTACAACTCACCCACTGATATGATGAAATTACTGGGGACGCCACTGGGCCTGTAATTCGGTGTTTTCCCCTCAGCCACTGGCATGAATGTGGTTAACTCTTGGGCACGCATGCGTAGTCGGTACTATAGCTCGCAATTTTGTCTTTACATTTCAGTGTGGGCGTGTACAGCGGATGTGTGTGGGGGAGAGGAGAGGCAGGGTTTTATTTACCTAAACTTTTTAAAGCATAGTAGAGTTGACAGGTGGGATGAAAAACGAAGAAGAAACCAAAGTGTAAAAAAAAACACCCAAAGGAACTAAATCCACTCAAATATCAATAATGATATTTATTTTCATGACAATCATCTATCATTGCAAATTTCATCATCATTATTATCATCATTATTAATATAATTACGATTACTATCACTAGTATTGTTGTTATTACTATTATTATTATTATTATTATTATTATAGCATTTTCAATGTCATGAAAAACAGGATCCGGTCCATATTCTTGAGAGACTTTGCTAAAACAAAAAGCGCTAAATTCCTTTAAGCACAAAATTATGATACTATTTTAACTGTCCGAATGTTTTCCTAATGAGTCTCTTTGTTCCCAGCAGTAAACATAATTCTGCAATATCTGAGGGTCGTATAGACTTGAAGATTTGAGAGGTTATCAATAGGTTACATGGTAAATTGAAAAAAAAATGACACTGAAATTATTCCACATGTGGGCTTTTGGCAGTAAGTATTAAATTTTGAATATCCTTGTCTGAAAAAAAAAATCTTTCTCTAGGAAAGCAATGAATGTGACTTCGAGACCACAATACATGAAAATTCTTTTTCAGATACATAAGACGGTGCGATATTTAAGAAAATGTGATTTTAAAGACAAGATACTTCAAAATTCCGTGTCAGATACCGAATCCATTCACCGCAATATTGATCGGGTATGCTATTGCAAACAGTGATTAAGTTATTGCAGAATTAAACGTAATCAGATATATTTTTTTAGTGCGTCACTGTCTTCAGAGGTCAATCCTTTTGAATAAAAAGCAGAAACAATAATTCGATCACTAAACACCTCTCACTCTATTTCAGACTTCTTTTGGAAGGCGAAAGAGAGAAAAAAATGTAAAAGACTATGATATTACGAACATGACGGAATGGCTTCAAAAATTACAGTCTAATTAGATAATCATGCCCTTACGTCATAAAACGAATTTTCTTTGATAACAAGATCTGTTACTTAAACAGAAAACTGCTCGTAATTGTGTATTACAGTATTTTCAGGTAAATAATTGTAATTTAGCTATAGGTTGTTTCTAAAAAACTATGTCACAGAAGCAGAAATATTACGTTTTCTCGGGGAACAGAACAAAAGTATAGATGTTATTGTTTGTTTCATCTATTTTTCATCTTTGTCATTAAAACGTGTCTGAAGGGTGAAATGGTAAGATGAAAATCGTGTATTAACACAATACAGGAAGAGAGAGGGGGGAGGGGGTTCAACACAGCGGAAATGGTATTACTAGTACTCTCCTCCATGTGAATAATGTCCGTATACTCTTTTATTTTTAAGTCAAATTGTGTAATTCATATAAAATATTGTTGATCCTGCATGTCAACAATAGTTAGTGGTCTACGCCAACGTTAACACTAACAGGTCAATAAAGCAGTACATGTGAATAACACCTTTGAAATAATTTCTATTGCATCTCCCCCCTCTCTCCCCCTCTCTCTCTCTCTCTCTCTCTCTCTCTCTCTCTCTCTCTCTCTCTCTCTTTCTCCCTATAGAAAGATTTCAATATTCTAAATTGATTGTTCGGTCATCCTCTTAACCGTGAAATTGCCGGAAACCATTGGAAATAATCCTAGGGGAACCCCTGCAGTGTCACGTGGGAAATATTGAAAGAGAATTGTATGAAAAGATAAAAATCAAAGAAATACATAATCAAGGATGGAAAACGGGTAAAATAATGATATTGAAATACATAAAAAAAACAGAAAAGAAAGATCAGAGAAAGAGAGAAAAAAAGTTATGATGTTTTTCTTTATTCATTACTTAAAAACAAGGTCGTCTTATTCAAGCCTCTGGGACTTTTTTGTATAAGAGGACTGAGTACGTGTTGGAAACACAACGTGCGAAAATACCAACCTTTAAAAGAAAGATTCTAACATAGGTCTTCTTCCTTCTTCTTTTCTTTCTTTTCCTCTTCCTCCCCTTCTTCTTCTTCCCTCTTCTTCTTCTTCTTCTTCTTCTTCTTCTTCTTCTTCTTCTTCTTCTTCTTCTTCTTCTTCTTCTTCGTCTTCTTCTTCTTCCTCCTCGTCCTCCGATCTCCTTCTTCTTCTTTTACTTGTTATTCCTCTCTCTTTATTGTTGCTCCTTCTTCTTCTTCTTCTTCTCCTATTTTTTTTTTTTTTTGATTGATGGGGCTAGGATAAGGGCAATAGAGAATGGAAGTGAAGGTGTACGTGACAGAGCACGATTAATAACTGCGTCATTCTTTCTCTATTTAACCCCCCCCCCCCCCCCCGCTGTTTCTTCTTTGTTAGTACGTTAAATCGGCTCCTTGTTTAATGTCCACCTTTAATCACTTGCTCGTGTTCTTAATATGACGCGGTGTATCAAAGGAAATTCAGATTCAGTAATTTTAGTCCAAATATCACAAGGAAAATTCATTACTGTGTACCGGGTCTTGATCTCTATAGTTGCACCAAGGGTACTTGACTTGTGTGAAAATAGAATAATTTGGCTATGCAGACATGACAGAGGCGACTTAAATTTTGGTCATTAACTTAACAAACAATAAAAAAGGACTGGACAATAAGGGTATTATGTCTTTGCTCTTACATTACAAGCCTAAAAAAGCAAATTTGATCAAAATGATTCTTTCTTCGGGGATCAGGTTTCAACTTTGTTCCCGTATGTAAATCTATCGTTGAGATCCTTTAATTTTCAGGTGACAGGTAAGGAACGTTACATTACAGTATCGTTTTAAATATGTCAGATCACGAAATGAAGGGGTTCAACACATTTCTAATGATATTTTCCTTTCTTTAAACAACTGGAAATAGTCAGTTGATAGTGTATAGTATATTTATCGTGTTTAGTTTTTAAAAAATGAAAGTGTATGCTCAAACAAAATTTCCTTTACTTAATTACATTTTTGTTTTCAGTCCCAAATTGTGATTTCATGTATGGTTTTAGATTCTCTTTGGAGGAACGCGAGGATCAAAATAATGGTAGATAATGATTCTTCAATTCAACTTAGGCATTAATCCGAATTTCAACCGTCTTAGGCGAAAAACAATCATAGACAAAATGGTGGTTAGAATACTGATGCCTCATTTAGTAATTGTGCGAGCAGTGCCCATGTACTTTCTTTCTTTTGTTTTTTTTTTAGATTATTTATATTTTGTATTAATTGATTATCATAATTTTCATTCTTTTTCGGGGAAGGATATAGGCCGGCCGGAAGGAGGAGGATGGGGGGGGGGGGGGGGGCGGTGGAGTGACGAATCATTTAAATTTACCAGATTTTGCTCTTCCGTGCACAGCCGCTATGCATCACAACACTAGTGCTCCATCCTAAAATGAATGCAATTGATACGCCGCCCTCTCTCGGTTCAAGCTGTACATACTGTATACAAAGATTGGTGGCACGGAAGGATGCAGGCAACCACCTAAATTTACATCATCGAAATTTGATTATTGTAGACCTGGAAATAAACGGTAAGTGCAATATATGATTTGTAACTTAATAATGAAACAGACATGTATGATATATGAGATTTGTACGTATTCCTAGTGCCACATACACTGTTTTTTACTTGATGCGGCGAGCTTGTGACTACTGTAGACTGTAACTTTGGCGTGTCTTGTCTTCAGCTGTCGGCCTTGTCTCCGGTTGAGCTGCACTAGCACTCCGGCTGAATTCTGTGTGATCGCTGACACACACACAGTCTTGCCTCATTAACATTAAACGAGCAGGCCCATTGTCTATTCACCTGACAGTCTCTATGAAATATGATTTTGGATTTTGTAAATTTATAATTGATTTGCTCTACAATGTGTTTAGGGAATATTAACTTATAAATTTCAAATAATGCCATTGGAACACTGGGGGGGGGGGGGGTGCACTAACATACATGTATAGATCTAGATCTATTATTGGCATATATTGGTGGTACGGGGATGTGCCACTTTGACGACCCCTGTTTTCAGACCTCAATTTCTGTTCCAAAGCATAGCATTTTCTTCTTATCGAGCACAAAAGAAGAAAGAAATCCGTTCCAAAGCATAGCCAGTTTTTCGTTTCGCCGTTCCGACCGCATTGATCGTTACGATGAGTTTCATTTTTGGTGAAAAGCAGCCCGCACAGTGCCGCATGTAGGCCAGCTAGTGCTGTCCGACCATTGCCTCTGCAGAGCGCTCCCGGCGCCCGTGCTGCCGGGCTAGCTGCATGCCTGTTCCATAGGGATACGTAAACGCACTCACACGCAGGCGAACTGGTCCGAAGACCCCCGTTTTCACAAACATTTGTGGTTCCGAAGCCCCTTCCGAAGACTCTCCTAGTCACAACAAGCCTGTTCCAAAGCCCCCGTTTTTTTTGTCTTGCCCATTCCTACCACTTTTTGGTCGAGTGCCCCACCCCCCCCCCCCCTCCCACGGGTTGGAACATTAGTCTTAGGCTAGGATAACACTGGCTAGGGTCTACATTGTACATGTATAGGAGCACCCGTAGGTCAAAATGGCGTTTTGAATAGCGAAACTAATTGCCGGCGCAAATGTGAAATAAATTGACTTAGATCTTCTATAATAGAGAAGAAAAGTTTTGATTTTACTTACCATGTTCCTGAGGCTCTCAATTTTCCACTTTCTTTTTCATATCTGATGAATGAACTGAAAGTGGTGAATTTTAAGAAGAAAACCAACGCTTAAACCAGACTCGTAGGTCAACAGCATTCCATCAAGTAACCAATAGAAAAGTATGCTACTGTATGTAGAATTGTCACTTTTGTGGGACCAGGTCAATTCATTGACCGTGTACACAGGATGAGTATATAGGAGTATAGAAGAAGTACCGGTAGATTTAACAGTTAGGCCTATGTTACTGTATATTGAAATCAACAGGGTGAAGGACAAAAAAGAAAGTGGATGTTGAAAAAATGAAAGAAAGAAAAAATATTGTGAATTATGAGAGAAAGAGGAGTAACAAAGATGTAGAGAGAGAGAGAGAGGACCTAATACTAATAGCAAGAAATAAAAAGAGAGAGGGGGAGTGAGAGAGAGCCAGACTGAGAGAGAGTCGAGAGACCCAAAATCCATTTGTTCGGTTTATATATTTTGCTTTGTGTAAGTACATCTAAGGCTGATTCAAAGAAATTATGTTAGTCCAGTATGAGATTTGTAAGTTTTCTCTGTAGTCTGCCAGCGATCTTTCAAACACTGTCAATGAATTTCAATTTGTGTCATGCAGTCACAGATCAACTCCATTTTTTCATTGAAATTGAAGGGTAATTATACATGTATACATCTATACTGTGTTGAAAATAACAAAGAGACATAATTGAAAGTGCTTCTTTGGACAGTAAATATGTTTGACTTTAATAATAATAATAAATTACATTTATATGGCACTTAATACTTATGGTTCTAAGCGCTTTATAATACCTGGGGGGTGTCAAGTCTCATGCATTAGACGTGAGACTCCCGCATCGGGGGCTCTTGCTCATTCCCAAAAATCTCTTTCTCACGCCTACATCACGGCTTATCCCCATATACAATGCATATTACATGTATACACATGCAGTCTCACGCATTATTGGTTTTTGACCTTGACGTCTCTGGCATGATCACCTATGCGCAGCATTTGCAGTTTTCTGAAGCTTCATGTAGCTAAGTGTGGCAGCCCTTTTTTCTCTTGTGGCTTACCTTCAATAAAATATTGCCTTGTGAGTTTTCAGTTGGTCCCCTTCTCCTTTCAGCCCTTTGTGTGCAAAATTTACCGCTATTGATCTTTTGCGCACACCAGACAAAGGGAATCTCACACACTCCGTCAAACGGTATTCAGGGCCCCTGTCAATATTTCCCTTTCTGTCTGGGGGCCGCCATTGTGCATGCACCCCATGGGAATGAAAGATCAGGCCCAACATGTCAATAATATCTAATCCGCTACTCAATGACTCACTGTATAATTAATTGATGTAAGCCAAGGCACATCTGTGTGCCATGTGTGCTGGGCTCATAAATGCTGTACAGTCTGTTTAGAACTTTGGCAGAATAATATGGACATGTTCCAAGTTCATGATAAAAAATGTAATTCTTGGAAGCACTGTGAGAAACAGTGAATTGAATATTTTAAAAGGCCTCTTGGATGTTGATAATAAAATGGTAAATTATGTCACAGCAAAAAATAAATCACCACAAGGAATCCCCTTTCTCTTCAAATTTTCTTTCCATATTCCTGTTGAGTACGGTATAGCATGCAGTTTCCGTAGACCCTAGCTTGATTTCTCAGGCTTAGTGTGCAGTGGGTTAACCCATAGCAGTACAGAGCTTTCTTGAAGTCTAAATTAATCATCTTCAATCCTGAAATTGGCAACGAAAATTATTTTTTCCACACCTACAAAGCTTGAAAAAAATAGATATGGATATAACATGAACCAAAATGAATAATAACTGTAAAATTTAATCAGAAATTGCCAATTTGAACACAGAAATAGTGATTATGTATTATTCACTGCATTGCCAATTTAAAGAGTTTAATGATTAGTTACAATTAAACTGCTCTAATTCGAGAATGCCACACCATACAGTTTTGGGAATGGGCTCAAAATTTACAGTGCTCATGTATGATATGTACTGTCCAACATTCTGCAAAAGCGTCTCCTTTAGGAGACACTGTACCTCTGTGGGTTAATAAAAGAGATGTTTAGCCAGATTACACTAAACTCCAGACACATTTTACCCCCTTTTGACTCCATTTTCAGGAAGTAATATCCTCCTTTACAGACACAAACTACAGTTTACCATGAGCATGCAAACAGTGAGTCATACATGTACACTCAGACATAGTATGAGACATACCTACATTGTACACACTGCGCATAGCTATACATGAAATTCAGAGAATTTTTGGCTATTTGATTTGAGAAAGCAGAGTACTTAATGTCAATATTGTTTTCCTGTCCAGAATTTATTTGACAAATAAAAACATATGGGTTTATACTGTAGCTGATAGTTTGCAGTATGATATTGTGCAAGTGATCACCCAATATGGCAATAACTCTTCACAGTGATTCAAAGTTTAGTTGAATCCTTGTGGTAACCCCCCCCCCCCCCCCCCGAAAAAAAATATGTATTCAAGTTTTTCAGCCTGTTGAATATAATATTCACATAGGCTTAATACCTGAACCACCAGGTTCTTGTAGGCAACGGGTTACAGGATTTATAGCAGAAAGCATCTGTTGCATTTTGAGAGGGAATTGGCGGCATCATCATCTCCCCCCCCCCCCCAATCCACCAGGAAAAAAAAAGAAAGAGAGAGGGGGAATACAATTCAATACATTTAAATGTAGGCCTACTGATATGATTAATTGATTGGCTCAGCATCCCAAAATGAGGTGTCATCTTGAAAGGGCAGTCTTTGATGGAAAATCACCAAATCAGAAAAGTAATGCCTCTAAGCTTGAAATTGACTCTCTCTCTGCAAGAAAATTCCAGCTAGTGCCCATATTCATTCCCTGTCCACTTTCTCCCATCTTCTTTTCTCAAGAGCTGTGAAGCCCTCAGAGACCACCAGACCACTGTTAGCCATTTCATCATCCATCTCCTTGTATGGTTGAAGTGCCTCCTTCATTTTTATTCTGGACTCCATGCTAAGCCCCCTTTCAGTTATTTTCACCCCCATGAAGGGCCCTTTGTGAGCCAACACAATGCGGAGGTGAAGAGTGTGGGCAAATATCAAGAGCTTAACGGCTGGTTTAGTGACTTTGTATGCATAAGGTCATGTCTGTGAAAAGACTGCATTCATACTTGGATTTAAGTTGTCAATAGTGGCAGAATAAGTGACTGCATATAAGTATGTTCACAAACAAAAAAATATGCATGATATTCCAGTATCCATCTCTTGTTCTCCACAGTCCACACCCAATCCATCTTTATCTTTTTGTTAATAACTGTCTCACCTTCTTTTTTTTTCTCTCTCTCTTGTCTCTTTCTCCCTCTGTCTCCTTGCTCTCTTGAGTCCTCTCCCTTCTCTTTTTATTTTCTATTTATCTGTCTCTCTCAGTCTCTTCCTCTATCTGTTGTTCTCTCTCTCTCTCACTCTCCCTCTCTTCTCTCTCTTTCTCTGTCTCTTCTCTCTCCCTCTCCCTTTCTATATTACAAATGATCTTCTCTCCTCTCTTCTATCTCTTTTCCCCCCGTCTTTTTAAGAAATACTGCATATCTGCTTTTCTTACCATTTTCTCAAGATTCATTATCTCTTTCTCACTGTTCACAAAACTGCTTTGCTTTTTTGTTAATTTTTCTTGTTCCGGTACATGTAAATCTAATTACAATAGTCTCTTTTTTGCTTTTCTAAACATTCAAGTTTGTACCTCACTAATACAGTGTACATGTACGTGTACGTGTATGCGTGTGTGTGTGTGTGTGTGTGTGTGTGTGTGTGTGTGTATATTCTGTAAAATCATGTTAAATGCAAAAATCCATGGAGAAAAGAACAGAATAAGATGAAACGAAAAGAAGGTATTTATACTCCAAACATCACCAGTTGCGAGGCAGCCTCACCCCAAAATAATCTGAATGAAACTTGATGTGCCAGTGTGGCATTTACATGGATGTAATTTACAATATAGTACTGTACATGTGCATTGATTGTATGGACCCCACACCCCTTTGTGGACAAAGAATGCCTCCAGGAAGTTTACCAAAGATTTTAGGTTAGGCACCTCACTGTATTATCCTTCAAAATTGACTTGATCATTGATACTGGAAAATTGAATACCCTAGTGCTTCTGGCAAAGAAAACACCAGCTTATTGTGAGGTTAGTAATGCATCACCGGAAAGCCTAGCGCCCCCCCCCCCCCCCGATATTATACACACAATTTCATAGAGCCTAGCCTGAGTTATCTTGGGCTTACATTGAGTGTTCTTTACCATCAGTGCACATTCTAAACTAAATATTAGATTGAACGATGTTATTGTAGTAATTAGTTTTTTTGGGGGGAGGGGGGGGGTCTCATTGAGGCCTGTACATCGTCCACTTAAATCACTTTAAGAACCCTAGACAGGGGTTTTATTCAAGGATTGCATCATCACTTCTAAAATTGATACACTTTTTTTTATTTTTCCTGTTTTGGATACCCTTAACAGGATCCCCGTTTTCCCTGCCTGGTCAGAAAAACGGCCCTTTTTCTACGTTTTCGTTAAAGCGGATGATGCACAGACCTGAATGAGACATTCCCAGGGAGGGGGGGGGGGTTCTCTTTCACCTGTGTACCAGTGAAACTGAAAAAATAGCAAGTGATATCTATAGAAGTGCACTAAGGGGAGTAGAATTTAAAGTAAATATGGAAAGAACAATTGTCATTATTCTCTCCTCAAAAGTAATTGTGCATGCAAAGAGTTAATAGTGTTCAGCAGGTTAACCTATTTTTGATTCTTATAAAAAGAATCAGTATCATTTGACAGGTAATAAAACTGATACCCTGAATATGGAGTTACATGTACAACTGTAGTATGAAACCAAAAATGTGCAGAGTCAAGCGAACCAACTGTTGATTCGAATGTTTGCTTTTCAAATAGATGTGTGCGGTCTGATTGTTGTCTCAAAAGAGGATATTCACCCCACAATATTTCAAAGTGCATGTAAGCAAACCAGAATATTTGTTGACTCATTTATTATAACGTTGCATTTTTTATGGCTTCCTGAAAGGTGCAGTGCACTATAAATATCTATTTTTTTCTCCCTTTTTTCTCTTTACCAAACATGCTGTACCATACAAAAATATAATTACACATGTAGTTGACTGAAGCTCTCTCTCTCTCTCCCTCCCTCTTACGTTTGAAAAGAAGTAAATGATGCATAAATTTGGTTAGGGGCGGTGTATGAAGTTTTGTCCCTACCCCCCCCCCCCCCCCTCCAAAAAAAAAAAAGAATCCCTAGTTCTGACATTTTCAGGCTAGCTAAATCACTGCATAAATTTCTCTTTCAGCCAGGAGTAAAATTCTGCAAATCTCAAGTTTGTCATGCCCCTAGCTCCCTCCCCCTCCCCCATCTTTATACCCAAAATAAAAATTACTTGAAAAATGAATGAAAATAAAAATAGGGAAGAAATGAATGAAGTAGTCCGAGGTGACATTTTAGCCCCTGAAGGTGTCGGCTGACCAAAATTATCAATCAAAATCAAATTGAAAAATAATATTTTCACTGGAATTTACATCTGTGGAGGAACTTGTGAAATTGGCTTTCTTTCCTACTGTACTACAGTAGGTTCTTTTCAATGGCATGTACAAAATGTGCAGTCATTCAATCAAAATTCAAGATCTTCCCTGATTAAAGTGGACTCTGGTGCTCATTGCCGTCCAGGATTATTACCCAAGTGAAAAATGGGGCTCTCACAGATCCAGTGTAGTGAATCGGAAGAGGCGACATGGAATAATGGGACTGCAGCCAACTGGATCCATAGTCCATTGTCCCATTTGCATTGTGCTTGTCGTTTTAGTGGCTGCAGAACTGGTTCTGTCAAAAGTGGAGAGGCTTTGCAGGATTTTACTGGTGGCAGACTTTGTCCGAAATTTGTTATTTAGAAATTATGAAGTCTTCATTGTTATGTTGCATCACATGTGCAGGCTTTATTACTAGTTAGTGTATATGAAGATTTTCAACCTTTACCCTGTTCTGTGATATTTACGGTGTTGTAAAAGCTAGTCACTTGATAGGAAATTATTCCATAAGGACTTTCATAATGTGTGTATGTCTATAAGGCCAGGCCAGGCCTACACTATGCAGGTCCAAAGTATATGAAGTTCGAGTGGTTTAAAATATATATTTTGAAAGAACACTGGTACATGTGTGAAGATTGTTTTGTTTGTGCTTAAATTGATAACCTTTCTCTCCCTATATCTTTCTCCTACCTCCATCCCTCTCTTTCCCTCTGTCTTTCACTCTCGCTGTGCATCTCTCCCTTTCTCTCTCTCTCTCTCTCTCTTTCTATCTTAATGTTCTTCCTTCATATCCATCTCCTATGTCTTTGTCCTCATATCTCTCTTCTCTTCCCATCTTTTTTGCTCATATCCTATCTTCCTCTCCTCGTTTGACTTTTCCAATTCTGAAAACAGCTCCTATAGAAGGATCATGTAGGAGGAAGCACCATGACTGGCCGCAGATGCCACCCATCCTCTGGTCGCAAGTCCCACTCCCCACCTTCCACAGACCATCATCATAACCATGCCATCCACAACAACCACGGCACCCACAACAACAACAACAACTACAGCATCTCCTCCATCCCCTCCCGCATCAAGGGCTCATCTGGGCTCCATTCAGCCCCACCCGACAACGAGAAAGTCGGAAGACATTCCAGACCTTGCAACAGTTCAACTTTCGATTCTCTACCTCTGCCTACTGGACCAAGCTTTGCTTACTACGCCATAGTAGCGACCATCAGTTTCATCTTATTTTCCAATGCTTTACACGGAGACTTTGTCCATGATGATGTCTTTGCCATCAAGAACAACAAGGACCTTCTTCCATCCACCCCGCTGTCGAAGGTCTTCAAGAACGACTTCTGGGGCAAGGCAATGAGTGACAACACCAGCCACAAGTCATACAGGCCACTCTGTGTTCTAACATTTAGGTACAGTATGATGGTATTTTACTTTTCATGTTCATGTTCATTGCTTTGTTAATAACATCTGTCAAACTTACATGTACATGTTACTATTTTTCTAGCATTTCTCACTTGGAGCTCATTTTGATCAGCTTTTAAAGCTGTACTGTAGAAGCAAGATTTCTTATCTATGAAAAATAATTGCATGTACATGTACAGTATGTATTAACCCATAGCAGTACAGAGCTTTCTTGAGGTCTAAATGAATCATCTTCAATCCTCAAATTGGCAATACAAATTATTTTTTTCCATGTTTTAATAGCTTGAAAAATAAATATGGATATAACATAAACCAAAATGAAATATAATTGTAAAATTGGATTGGAAATTGCCAATTTGAACACAGAAATAGTGATTATATATTATTCACTACGTTGCCAGTTTGAAGAGTTTAATGATTAGTTACACTTAAACTGCTCTAATTCGAGAACGCCTCCTAAAGGTGACACTGTACCTCTATAGGTAAAGGGGGATCCCATGCATAGCTCTTTTTAAATCTTATGTCATTTATAAGGATCTTCAAGAGTTCATACACTGTATTTGCGAAGGATGTTATATAAAAACGGACACTTTTCAGCAGATGATATTTTGCAGTTGTAAATTTTAGCAAGGGATCTGTCTGTAGTTTACATTATTTTAGGTCTCTTCAGATCTCTGTCGGTTGCAAACCTAGAGAGAGAGAGAGAGAGAGAGAGAGAGAGAGGGAAAAAACAAAATCTTCCCAAAATATTCACCTTTCCTTACAAATTGTCAAAACAGCCACCAGCAAATTGAATAGCCCTGTATCACAGAAATATGTGCAGAACATATTTTTGTGAAAGCCTTGTGACACGTTATGTGCACAACATGAATATGTTTGTTCATGTGAACTCATGCAGTTGATGGGATTCACACAGTGTTGTATTTGAGTTGACAGCTCCATTTTCATTCTCTTTTATAATTTGTGTGGTAACAGTGACGATTCCAGTCAGGGATGAATTGCAGTTAAATATTTGTGGTTTTTACACATGTTTACAAATTTTAGGAATGCAAAGAGGTATTCAAGAGTACATGATTTTATTTGTGCTAGGTATATCCCTTTTATGTTGAAATTAACTTATTCATCAAAGTACAATGGTAACATTGCCTGCTTGAAATTTGCCTAATTCTTTCCTTTAAAAAAAAATGCAACAAAGAATTTAGTATCCTGTACTGGGCACATTAATATTGCAAATGCAAGGTACATGTACAGTATGTAGGCTTATTTCCTATTATGTCAAATTTACCCTCTGTACATACATGCATATGTGTATGCCTTTTGAAGTATTTCTACTGATCTACATCATACATGTATGTGTAAGGCTCAACTGCCCTGTACAGGGTGTCGGTTTTTTCGCAAGTTTTCACTACTTTTGGAAGGAAAAGAACTTTGATAAATTTTATGTATATTTATATTTTAGGAACTTGTGATCATGAATTTTTGAGAATTCAAAACATTTGGAAAAAGTGCAGATGGAACAGACAGGGAATGGTTTAGTATGAGGTACCATTAATGTTACTACATTTTGCATACATTTAGTAACAGTAACATTAATTTATTGCCAGTCCTTCTGTCGTAAGGTACAGGTGTGTGGTGTTAAAGGCAAAGTCCACCCCAGAAGTTTCACTGTTTCAATAAAAGGAGTTAAATTTGAACAGTATTTAAAAAAAGAAATGAGCAAAAGCGGTCAGAGATTAAGAAAATTACACTCATTTACATTTTCTAGTATATTACTCTCGGCTCTGCAAATTGACAACACTGATGACATCATATGTGAGCAGCTCTCCATTCACTTTGCATAAAATTTCACATTATCTCTATTTTCTTGGAAGTTACACATTTTCTACCCCCATAGTCAAGATATGTTCAGAAGAATTGTTTTTTACATAACATACTTTGACTATGGGGTGAGAAAATGTGCAACTTTCAAGAAAATTGAGAAAATGTGAAATTTCATGTACAAAGTGAATGGAGAGCTGCTCGCATATGATGTCATCAGTGTTGCCAATTTGCAGAGCCAAGAGTAATTTACTAGAAAATGTGAATGAGTGTAATTTTCTTATTCTTTGACCGATTTTGCTCATTTCTTTTTTGAAATGCTGTTCAAATTTATCTCCTTTTATTGAAACAGTGAAACTTTTGGGGTGGACTTTCCCTTTAAGAAATACCAATATCACTTGCTACATGTAAGTTGAAACCCTGTTTGTTTACCTGCAGACTGAATTATCTGATGAGCGGCTATGAACCCTTCTCCTATCACCTCTGGAATGTTTGCCTCCACGCCGCTGTTTGCGTAATCTTCACGTTTGTAACTCATTGTATCATATTCGGTGACATCCGGCCTGCCTTTATCAGCGCCCTCTTGTTTGCCGTCCACCCTGTTCATACTGAAGCAGTAAGTAGTGATCTTTGGAAAGTTAACAGTCTGAAATAAAAAAATTTCATAGTTTTATTAAACTTTTGTGTTATTGTTGATCAAAAATATCTTATGTTAAAACTGATCTCCCTAGTTTTGGTAAATCTCAGAAAAGTATCTTTCACTATTTCAATTCCTTGCCATATGGGATGAGACTATCATAAAACCTTTATGATGTATAGGATACTGAATAAAAACTCATTTGTTTGGGTGTATTTTACTATCAAAAGTCAACACATTAGTTTTCGGACCCCCGAAAACATTGTCAACGGAGCGTCACACACTGCCTGCACACCCATAAAACCAATGTCCATTCCATTTGCCCGCATGTACACAGTGAATCACTGTGTGTTTTACACCAAGCTCATCGGCATGGAGGTGTCAGAGCATACCGCTTTAGTAGTGTGACCATTGTATTGCATTTCACTCAGACATTTACACTAAAATTTGTCGGAATTCATGGAAGGAATGTTTGACAATTTCACACATACAGTATATCTTTTCATGCAAGATGGACAATATGAGACTATATACTTCATCAGTTTAATGTCAGTTCTCTTTTTGCTACCAAAACTAGCGAGCGGCTTTCACATTGATCAAAAACACTTACAGATACACACAAAAAGTGTTTTTGATTTGAAAAAAAAAAATTTTACATGTGTGTCTTTTTTATGTGGCGTTTTTTTTTTTAATACATGTAGCTTGACATATTTAATTCAGCAGTACAGAAGGTACTCTATAGACAGAACACAACATACTGTAAACAATATTTTGCCTCTTAGTACATGTACAGTATCCTACACAAGAATAAAGACATCATAATGAGCACATTTGATAGTACTGTACATAAATCAAATGTAATTTCACCTTATAATGTTTGTAACAAAAGTGAGTTTTGTATTTAGTTAGTAAAGTACCATATTCCATATTGTGGGAAAACTTGTTTTCTCCCCTTTATGTGTTATTTTCCTCCCCCTCAAAATCTCTTTTTCAGTGACAAATACAAAATTCTTGGAAGATATATTTTTACAAGGGCAAAAATTTTTTGCACGATGATTTAATAATCAAATCTGCGCATGGCACCATTTTTAAGGTACCACCCACGCAGTAGATACTGTAATTGATCATCAAGCCTAATGAAATTTCATACATGTATTGAAAGAAACACACCATGCAACAGCACTTGAATTAATAATTGTGAACCTTTATTTCTAAAGGTTTGGGGTTCTCCTTTCCACAGCTAATTCCAATTAATATACTGTATGTCTTCCATCACCTGATAACTCATGTTTTATTGCATTATGCTTTCCAGCAAATATTCATCTTCACTTTGTTTTTCTTTGTGCACAAATACTTGTGCCAATTTCCGTTTTGAATGTGATATGCATGAACAACTGACATTTGACTGATATGGGATTTCATAGTTTCATTGGGAGAAAAAAAGTAATTGCAGGAACAAATGAATTGAACAATTTCCTGTAATATGAATGTCTTTTCATGAACTTTGGTATTTCATATTTCTACATGTAGGAATTCATTCCCCTTTGATATTTAAGTTTGAAAAGAGCATCAACCTTCCAAGAAAAGATGTACCATACATCATCGAAAATCCGAAGCCAAGTCCACCTTCACTCGTAACTTTTGGAACAATAACAAATAACAAATAAAATTCAAATGGGATTTATTTCTAATTCGATATCAGTGATTTACAAATGTTGCTGAAGTGACATGATTTTGCAAGGTTAGTTGTTTTTTTTGTAACTTATATAATTTTTTATGCATTTGTTGGAAAATGACAAATTCTCCAATTTATAGTCAGGCAAAAAGTATGCTTATTTTTATGCTACCCAGTGGTGGTGCAGATTTTTTTCCTACCCCCTCGAAAGTTTTCGCTCATTACGCCAAAGTAGTTTAACCTGTTGAATACCAAGCTGTAGAAAGTTCAGGCTGGGGTCCATGTAGAATGCATGTACCCTGAAATCAGATCATGCTGAACAGGTTAACCCATTCATGACAGGAATTATTTAAAGCCTGATTTGATCAGCTTTTATTCTTCAAATTGGCAACACCAACATTTTTATTTTATTGCTACATTTTTCTTATAAAATGTCATGTATCTGAAATGAATATAAATTGACAGAAATTATGATGAGAAGTCAAAAAGTTGCCAATTTGCAGGGGAAAACGGTGATTTTAAACTTTCTATCACATTGCCAATTTAAGGTTTTAATGCTTATTTTCCTTTAAAAAAATTTCAGCATCAAACAATGAATATTGACGTAACCAAAATGGGCAGAATTTGTGTAGAATTTTTTGCTCTTTCTGCTCATGTATTATTTGGTATGATTTTTAGGGCTTTGCATCAAAAGATATTGGGCCAAACCACAAAATGTGGACCTCTGTTACGAATGGGTTGATATTATCTTTCAGCTTCAGTTTTTTTCAGGATGTATCAGTCAAATCAGTAGTCATTATACGAGGGTTGACTGTTGATTTCAAGAGCATTATCCTCCTCATCAATGTTTCGTCTTTCTGTCAAAAAAATTGTGGAGCTCTCTGTCTTTTTCTCTGTTACTGATGATTGATCAGTCTACGGTATAATACTGTTTGAGCTTTAGTAGAATTTCATACTTTTATGGTGAGAAATTTCTCAAAGCAATGACTTAATATTATAATACAGAGATTTGTTCTAGGGGTAAACTTATGTTTTGTTTTGTATTTCGATGATATTGATAGCTGGCTTTTTATTTATAATTGTTGTTTCATTTATTTTTATTTCATTTATTTTTTTTGTGTGGTACATATATGTTTTGTATCATGTATCAATTTTGGCAATCAATCTGCATATGTGACTGATACTCCTTGTACATGTAGATCATAGTATACAGTATGCACTACATGCACATGTAATAAAAGCCAGAAAAGTTAAATTCTCCCTATGTTTATTTCTTTCTTTTTTTAACGAGGATTTTCATGTTCTGCCTCCCTGGACCAATACATGTATGATCAATCTTATCACCTGATAGTCGTTCTTAGATCATAGAGGGCATTCACTTTCTTTCCAATGATTCACCTTTCCTGTGCAAAACAAATTTTGCTTTTTTTACTTCCACCAGCAATCAATCTACATTAGTAACTGATAGTTTAGCTTTAGTAAAATATAATTTACATGCAGTGATCAAGGGAAACATCTTTAAGTTCCCTTTGTGGACCCTTTTTTGTGGGGGGGGGGGTCATCATTTTCCTTGTCCTGAGATCATTTTGATCAATATTTATTATCACGTGATAGTTGTTCTTAGATTATTGAGGGCATTAACTTTCTCACCTGCGATTCACCGGCGATTCACCTTTCTTTTGCAAAATGTCTGGTGTCACCTTCCACCCCCACTAATCAATCTGCGTTAGTAATCGATAGGTGATCCTCGAAGGATGCGGACGTTTGGTGGACACAGAACACCATGCATAGCCGCAGGCACTGATAGTTTTACATGTTTGTTCAACTCCCTTATCCGTTGACCTCAGAAAGGGGGACTGCCTTTCTGTGTTAAATATTTCTAATCAAAGAGTTATTACATTACAACGCCTTGTTCAAACTGATGTTTTTCGTACATATTTCACCCTTTTGCATGAATCTTTTCCTCAAAAGTTGTTCTTTTATTTACTTGTTTTTACTTCTAGGTCAATTTTTTTAACCTCCTAAAAGGTATTTTAGACAATATGAACTGGAGAAATGTACATTTATCAATTTTGTTTAGTTTGATATTTCATATGGGTACATTTTTCATATACCTTTCACCCTTTTACCTTCTAGAAAGAACAACTTTAATTTTCTTCTTTTACTTGTTTTGAATCTAAGGTCAGTAAGCCCTCTGACGTACATGTAAATGATATTTGTTTATTAGTACATTTTTTTTCCCTTGAAACTTCTCCTTATGTTAAATACCACACTTTCTTCACTTCAACATTGCTGAGTATTAAAAGTGATATCCATACTGTTTTTATATCTTGTAATTTGTTTCTGGTTATTTTTCTGCATTTTTTTCCAGATTGCTGGAGTTGTTGGGCGTGCAGATGTCTTGTCATGTCTTTTCTTTCTCCTCGCATTCCTAGCATACTCAAGGTAGGTAAACATTGAGAGCATGGTCACCTGAATAAAACGGGTGATGTTCGTTATTCTGAAGGTTCATTTTTCCGAAGGTTTGTTATTCCGAAGGTTCGTTATTCCAAAACACGCAAATTGCATATACCTAGATGTTCGTAAGTCTGAAAAATGAAAAAGGGTTCGTTAATCCAAACGTTTAGTGGCGTCATTCCGAAGGTTCGTTAGTCCAAAAATTAAATAAGGTTCATTATTCCGAAGGTTTGTTAATCCGAAGGTTCGTTAATCCGAAAATGAAATAAGGTTCGTTATTCCGAAGGTTCATTAATCCAAAAATGAAATAGGGTTCGTTATTCCGATAGTCTGAAAATAACTAACGATCACTAATGAGCCTAATTTCGTTTTCGGACTAACAAACCTTCAGAATAACGAACTTTTTTGCATATTTGGACTAACGAACCTTCGGAATAATGAACCTTTGGAATTAACGAACCTTCGGAATAACGAACCTTCGGAATTACGAACTGTAACCAAATAAAACTGGGCTACTGGCAGTGCAATCATTTCTTTTGAGATTTAGTTTTGAATTGATGAGCAGTGATACCAATTGTTCCATTTTTGCAGTGTTGTGTACTTTTTAGGGAAAAAAATTGCAGGTTTCAAGTAAAATGTTGTTTTTCATAAACTTTATACAGTAGTTACTGCACAGATTTTTGTGGCTTTAAAGGGGGTACCCAATGCTGAAACAATGTTAGCTCATTTGAAAGAGCATGATTTTATTAGCAGAAAATCATCTGCCTAAAGTTTTTTTAAAAGTTGTGTTGCCAAGGAAACCCCCAAATGTGGTAAGATTTCAGGATATTTTTGACCCCTCAGCTGTGACCCAGTTTCAACTGGGTACCCAATTTTACGTCAAAATGACGTCAAAGTGGGTACCTTGTCGCGCACTTCTAGCAAAATGCGCGCAAGATATAATACAAATTGTACAGTCTAGCGCGCAGCACAACTGCAATGCGCGAAGCTGGGTACCCACTTTTACGTCATACCTCATCCTCAAATTTTTTTGGTCAGCTCTTGACTTTTTATGATAAACATAGCCAAAATGCATTGATTTCGATTGAAAATCATCATATTTTTAATGTAATGTTTCTTAGAATTCTATTCTCGATTATATATCAAAATATTTTTTACCATTGTGTAATCACTTTAAAGTAGGATATACTCTTTTTCCAATATAATACTTCTTTTCAGACATAAGAATACTGCAAAACCTGACAAATGGTTGGTATCTTGGGATATGTAATGGTTTATCATGTGATTTAGGTTTATTTGAACCAACAAAGATTTGTGCCAACAAAGTGATTAGGATACCTCAGTCTCACTGTGACCAATGTCAGAGCAGCTACACAACAAACAGAGCAAGCAAAGCCCCATTCAGATATGTACCAATAAACCAATTTAATAAACAAAACTGTGGTAGCTTTTCATGTAACAATAAATCATATGTGAACAAGGCTGAAAGTGTACCAGTGACCAAAAGACAAATTGCTCTGTATAATACGTCTCCTTTGTCACTATCCTATATTGAAAATATGAGCATCAAGCATTATCATGAAAAGATTTTCTGAGTTCACTATAAATTATAAACACAAAAGTGTCTAAATGAGAATTAAATGTACATGTACAGGTACATGTGAATGATTAAGGGCATTCATTAACAGAATTGAACACACATGCCATTCAATTCTGAACATTTTCATCTCAATTTATTCTGGTTTTTTTTCAAATTCCTCAACTATTTACCCCTAGAATGCCAAATAGATGGGGTTTTTTTGGGGGGGGGGAGGGGGGGTTCACATGTACTAGCTGTACGCAAATCATTTTTCAGTTGATTGGTGCACTTTCAAGATAATGATGTGCTTTATATTCCCATCATTTACATTTATAGTTCTACTAATTGAAATCTAAATGTAGGCTTTATCATCAATGCAAGAAGTATAATTATCATGATTTCATCCGGTTTGAAATATTTCAGATGTACCACTTCACCAAGACCAAATGTTGATGGAACTTGCCACCTCTCAACATCCATCCCGCATCTCCTCGTCTCCATCCTTCTTTCCCTGTGTGCTTTGCTTGCTAAGGAACATGCTGCTACAATACTAGGTGTATGTCTGTGCTATGATGTAATTGTTACATCATGGCCGGTTCTATCTCAGTAAGTACCACACAAAATAATGATAATCATAATAGTACCAAATCAACTCTGTGGAGTGCTCAAGGCACATACATGTATGGAAATAATTAAGAACTGAACAGAAATGTTTTTACACGACTTTATAAAGGAGTCAGAGGTTAACACTTTTTGATGTCTTCAGGAAGAATATTCCATAATTTAGGACATGAGTGGGTAAATGGTCTTTCCCCCAAGTTTTGGCAACTTTGGGGTTCACCAGAAAACTGGAAGTAGATGAGCCTAAAGATCTCTCAGGGGTGTAGTTTTTAATTAAACTTAAAGGTACTAGGGAGCAGAAGTGTGAACGCAGTACAAAGTGAGCAATGTGATTTTGAAAATAATGTGATCTTTACCATATACATACAGATTACATATACATGTAGATTGGCAGATTTAAGCTGATTTTTTTTTTTGCCTTCAAAAACATACCTGCTAGTACTGTACTTGTAATGAGGCTCTGGTAAAGTTGACTGATTAGGTATTTTTGCATATTAAAGCCTGTTAAATATTTCGGGTCAAAGAACACTCTGGCACTGTACTAGGTATCTGGCTGCGCTGAGCCTTGATGCTATTGTTACACTATGGCCAGTCTTTTATCAGTAAGTCAGGTATGAAATTTTCCAAATATTTGCAAATTGAAGCTGATATACTATACTAGGTGTCTGTCCATGCTATGATGCAGTTTTTACATCATGGCCCATATTCTGTCGGTAAGTCAAGTGTGAAACAGATACATGTATGCTAATGTAAACTGACTTCTTCAGTAGCAGTATTTAATGTTATGATTGTTTTTTTCCTTCGTTGTTTATGATGAGAAAAAAAGAATAACAGAATTGGAGAAAAAAATTCGAAATTGTTAATGATAATGGAATTACTTAAGGTTTGGGGTGGTTTTTTTTTAGATAGCATACATGTATGTGTGTCATTTGTTTTTGTTTTTGTTTTTTATTGTTTGCTCGTTTGCAGTAATTTTACCTTGCAAATTTCAATACTAGTAAACATTACACATGACTTTCTCTTCATATGCAGGATGAAATGGAAAGGTCCATCTTTGCCTCAGAAATTACAGCCATTTATCTTCAGAAGTGCAATATTAATTGGTGCTGTAAGTACATTATGACTTTGTTTATTTTTGTGATTGATTTAAAGACCCATGTACTGTGTACTAAGCATTCATGATAGGTTGATCTGGAAGAAAACAAAACCTGCACACAAATAGTAAAGTTATAAACTTTCCAGGGAATGATGGGGCATACTGTGATTCAATTCAATTCAATTCAATTCAATTCATTTATTTTCCACAACAATATAAAAGCATACATAAAAAATGCAAACAAAAGTATGAAAAACAATAATAGGATAACAAAATAGGACAAAAAGGAAGAAAATGTATATGGAGGGAACCAACAAGAAGACAATAAAAAAAGTCTTAAAAACGCCGGTTCCCAACATGTAGCATAATTCGAAACAATATATGAATCAACGTATTTGTAAAAGGAAAAGTAAGTATGTTTCGATTCTGATTCCATTTATCAAAGAATGCAATGGAATATGTTATAACAATATCAAACAACAATAAGTATAAACAAAAACAATATGGAAAATGAGTGAAAAATCATGTGTTTTTAAATTATTATCCCTTATATTTTACAGTTTGGTCTGCTTGTTACTTTGATTTGACTGTGTGCACTTTGAGACTTGTGCATCAAGTTGATTCAGATGAAATTGAAAGTTTTTATACTGGATAATTCAGGAAGGATTAAAAAAAAAAGGTTTATTTTAACTTTTAGAGATGTGAAGATCAATTGTTTTGCAGCTCAAGTGAACTCCTCTGCAAGTTATTCTTAAGGAGCTTTTTACTTTACAACACAGAATTGTAGTTTCTAAAATCTTGTTCAATGAAATAATTGTATTTCTTCATTTTAATAAATTAACAAATATACATATGTACTAATACATAGTAAGAAACATGTAGTCATTATACAGAACACCTAAAGTATCCTGGCCATGACAAAACGGCAAAGCTATCATCAAATGGGGATTCCCCAAAAAAAACAACTAACTAACAAAAGCAGTAACTATAAAGAAAGTTTCTTCTTGAACTTTCTCTGACCCTTTCCCTTATCTTCTCTGCTGGTTAAATTCATATTGGCTTGATTTCAGGGCATATTTCCTCTATAAGCTTCATGTTTACTTTTTAATTTCCTACAATCTCTTTTCCATCTGATATGCACATTTGTTTGTATTCTCTCCATATCTGTTTCTGTAATCATCTCTAATTGCCCTGCTTTCACATGAAAAAAGTCTAGATTTACATTTCCCTTTTGAATATCTGTCGTTCTGTAGATATCCTGTGTCCATTTTTCTTTCATTCTTTCTTTTTTTTTTTCGTGAAATCTATGTTACATCTATTTTTTCTCTCTTATTTCTGTTCCAGATCAAAACAAGTTTTTCCTTGTAACATCCTTCAAAATATCCTGCAACCTGTTTTCCTCACACTATCAAATATATCTTGTTATCTCGGTGATATGTGTTTCTATAATTTCAAAGCTTTTTCTCAAAGCTGTTTTTGAATCTTTCTTTTGACTTTGTGAGTGAGCCCTCAGTGTTTGTCTTTTAATCTTAGACTTTCCTGTCTGTTTAACATCTGTTTTCTTTGTCTGATGTTTATTTGTTGTTTTTGTTTTATATTCTTTGTTTTGTTTGTTGATGGTGTTGTTATGTGTTTGTTTTTACTGATTTATTTTTCATTGCTCAATTGATTTATTAAGCTATCAAGCCATTTATTGCAGTACTTACTCGTCAGCAAACATTCCTCATTTTTATTTTCCATTTGCTTTTTCTCAAAGCAAGTCATAAAATCAATGTACATTCAATTGCCTTATTTTTCATACTAGATTGATAGCTTCCTTCTAAAACTCCCTATTCTCTGATATCTTGTCTTTTCTCACTTGCAACACCTGATTTTTTTGTTATTCATCCATATTGAGTGCTCCCTCTTTTCTTGCAAAGATTTATTGGTATCCTTTCAATCAATTATGTTTAATATTGTATGTCTTCTTGTCTTCTGTTTGTCCTTTCTTTTATCAGGCATCTGTATTTCTTACTTTTTATCTGTGGAGTTATATATCCACCATGCTCATTTCTTAGAAATTATTTTATTAAATCTATAATATTAAATATTATAGATTTTTTTTCTTTCTCTTCTTGTTTCTCTCTCCTCAGGCATCTGTATTTCTTGGTTTTCGTCTGTGGATGTTGAATGGTCACCTGCCCCATTTCTCAGAGGAGGACAACCCTGCGTCTTTTGCTCCTCGTCTCACCACTAGGTTGGTTTTTGGAAATTGAAACAAAAAGGATTTACATGATGATGAAGTTACATAATACATTTACATAGTCACCTTGACAAGTGAAACTGTGTGAAAAGAGAAGAACCATAAAGACATGTTGATGGTAGTTTGTTTTTTAAATGGAAATTGGATTAATGTTGCAAAAATTTATGATGTTTTAGAGTTGATATTGCTGAATGAACTTGAAACTCTCATTGATGAAGTGTTATTCAACTATGATATAATGTATTTAGGGACAGTCCATCCACTTCTGGTTCCAGGGGGAAAATACCATAAGCTCCTATACTTCAGAAATATGACACTTGACAATTGTTCACTGATGCTGTGGCCAAGAAAGGTTTTAATCATAGTTTTAATTCTCTCTCTCCCTCCCTCCCTCCCTCCATCTTTCAAAAATCTCTCTCTCCCTCCTTCCCTCCCCCTCTCTTCCAAAACTCTCTTCCTCTCTCTCTCTCCCTCACCTTCTTTCTCCCTCTGTCTCCCTCCTTCTCTCCCCCTCTTTCTCCGACCCTTTCCTTCTATCTCCCCAGGTTTCTCACCTATAGTTATCTGGTAGCTTTCAACATTTGGCTGCTCCTCTGCCCCGTCACACTATCCCATGACTGGCAGGAGGGGAGCATCCCCCTGGTTGAGTCTTACTGGGATCCTAGAAATGCTGCCACCATCTTGACGTTTACTTCATTGGCAGGCTTAGGTTTTCATTGTATCTTTAGGGCAAAGGTGAGACTCTCTTTGTTTTATTTCTGTCTCCCTCTCTGTAACAACAATAATATGACGTATTATGTGAATAATTCAATGTGCTTTACAATGTTACTATTATCCCGTTTACTACTGAAATCTCATATTTCCATAAGCTTAATACAAGGATCACTCAGTCCAGTAGCCTTTAGGTTAATACTGTTGCTGCAGGGCCGTACGCAGAAATTTTTTCATGGGGAGGCAAGACGCATAAAAATTTTCGAAGAAGCTCGAAAGTGAGCAAGCGAAGCGACCGAGCTGGTCACGAGGGTGCTTTTGCATTTTTTAAAGTGAAATTGAGGGATTTGATGCACATTTTTCGTGGATTTTGTGAAAATTTTCAATTAAAAAATGTAAGTCTTCAAAATTTTTGGGGGGCAACTGCCCCCCGGCCCCCCCCCCCCCCACTGCGTACGGCCATGTGTTGCTGCTAGATTTCTAGCCAGCACACAAGTGCACACCATCTCCACTCCTAGAGAACATTTCAACCATTTTGCACCATTTACATGTATACTTGCAGGGCAGTGGCAAAGCGAGTCACATTGGCTTTCAGCAATCCTCACAGGGTTTGACACCTCACTAACTCTTCCAGGCTCTTTCTCTCCCCTCCTCTCTCTCTCTCTCTTTCTGACTCTCATTTTTTAAGATCATGTAGGCTCATAGATACACATTTTTTCTTTTTGTTACTGCATGATTGGGAATATTCAGTTAAGTGAATCGTTAAGAATTGCAACAAATGAGCATTTCACTGTGGAGGAACTGTGATTTAAGAAATATCTTTTACTCTATGTATTGTCTTGTCTTTCTGCAGGATAGTGAAAGGAGAATACTTGCATGTGGATTGCTTTTCCTTGCAGTTCCTTTCTTGCCTGCTTCTAATCTCTTAATCAAAGTTGGCTTTGTGGTGGCAGAGAGGATACTGTATATACCAAGGTAAAGACGAGTTTGTCATGCCCCTGCCAGAAGGACACATTTATTTTTTTTTTAAACCTGTTATTTGTTATTTGAAATGAATTTTTTTAGAAAATTGATGTTGAGATATTTCCCTAGCTTATGGCTCTTAACACTTTGTAAGATGTAGAGAATGGAATTTGATCTATAGGTGCAACTAAAGAAAACAGGAACTGCATGTTTATAGAAGTGTACATCTATGCTTCCTTGCCTCTGTTTGCACTATCTTTTTTGGATGAGTTGCACACCTGAATTCTTGTAGTGTTTTATGCATGTAATTGAAGATAAGCACTGACACACATGTAGCAATGTGACAGAACATACTGTGCAAATATCACAATAGGTAACCTAACTTAGCATATGAACATTTGAAGAAAAGTGATTTATTCCAATCATGCATGGCTACTTTTAAAAAGCTCTATGAGGACTCTGCATGATATAATAGCGAGCTTTAGATTGGCGACGCGAGTCCTGTAACACGGAATCTTCCTTGGTTGTTTATGTTCTCCTCTTTCCTCGCCTTGTGTTGCAAAAGTGGCTTTAGATTTCGGGAAGATGAAGTTTATCAGACAAAGCACGTGCGGTCAAATGGGAACCATTGTTGCATCATAAAAAAGGTCAAAAAAGGTTTCGCTTCGCAAGATTGGAGAGGACGGTAAATTGGCCCCAGAACCGTTGTGAAAAATAGGAGGATGCGGGATGGACTGGAAACAGCTGTCTCACGCATGCGCATAACAACATTTTTTCCAAGATTCCACGTCACGGGACTCACGTCGCCAATCTAAAGCTCCCTAATATAATTATGGGGGAGGCATGATCGCTCTGAGGATATTAAGTGATATTGTCTTGGACTCAAAGGGGCCAACAGGTATTTTCTTGATATAGAGAATGCATATATTTTTTCCTTTTAATGTATTCCTGCTTAATTTGTTACATCCGCCGGATATGACTGAATGCTTTTATACGTGTACATGTAGGTGTATGTGCAGCCCTCATAGCAGTACATGATTATAGCAGTCATATCGAAGCATTAAGAAATATTTAAATTCTAAATTAACACTGTTCTTACTGCATTGCAGCCTTGGTTTTTGCATATTGGTGACCTTTGGCCTCTTCAAGATGTTTGCATACCTGGCATCTCACTCTAGCAGAATCTTCCTTTGTTTGGTTACTCTCATCATGGTGCTGTGCTTCTGCAGAAGGACATGGGTTCGAAACCGCGTCTGGGAGTCCAGAGAAACCTTGTTCACGTAAGATTATGATGGTTTTGTAATCGTAGTGGTTATGTTTGGTTATGATGATGATGATGGTGATGATGATGACGATGACGCTGATGATGACGATGACGCGGATGATGACGATGGTGATGATGACGATGATGACGACGATGATGAGGATGATGATGGTGATGATGATGATGATGATGACGACTGTGGTTGCTGAAGTGCTTCTTATTGTGATGGTGATAATGGTTGTGATGGTTGTGAAGATGACAGTTGTGATCAACTCCTTGAGACATTTGCTATGGTGATGATAATGATTATTTTGATAGTGGTGGTAATAAGAATAATCATGTTTAAATTGATGATGAGTTCATAATAATGATCATGATGCCAGGGATGATGATGATGATGATGATGATGAGATGATGATGATGATGATGAGATGATGATGATGATGATGATGATGATGATGATGATGATGAGATGATGATGATGATGATGATGATGATGATGATGATGATGATGATGATGATGATGAAGTCTTTACATGCATGTACATTATACATTTACATGCATTATTGCTATTTTAGGATCAGTTTCTATCAATTGAACCTGGTTTCTGTTTCAAGTGGTCAACTTATTTGCTTCTGATTTTATTTAGATATCTTTTTCATTTATTTTCTTCTTATCTTTATCATTTTCTTGTATATTTGTAGGGCTGGATTACAAACATTGCCTCACAATGCCAAGATGCATTACAACTATGGCAACTATCTCATGGACATGGGACTCAGAAATGTGGCCAAGTGGCACTTTCAAGAAACATTAAGGTAACTTATCTGAATTATTTACATTTATCATTGCATCATGTTCTTTTTGCTTCATTGCACTTAAGTCAAGATAAATTGTACTAATGTTTGTATAAACAGTACCTAATGTACATTAGGTACTTTTAACTGAATTTACTTTTTACTTAATAAAGATATAGATTAAAGAAGAAACTTTGATTTTCAAATTTCATTGTAATGAGGTAACTACTTTTTTTGTTTTTTTGCTATTATTATTTGTTATTCTGTAGATTGTTCTATTATTTTTTTTCTGTTTGAATAAACAAGATTTATGTCAACATTTATTATTTGAGCATATTAAAGTGCATGTATTCTGATTGAATTGATTTTTTTTTCGGGGGGGGGGGGGGTGTGTTTTTTTTTTCTGGGGATATAACTTACATTTGGCTAGCTTACTCTAGTGTCCAGTTGACTTTAGCAAGTAAAATTTTAGTGGTTATTTTGTGTAATATTGTGAGTGATTTTTTTTAATATTTGCAACCTTCTGCTGGATGTATACTTTTCTTCTTTGTCAGGTTATACCCAAGGCATGCCTCGGCTAATAACAATCTCGGCACTCTGCTGAGTGAAGATGAACCAGAGAGGGCAGTAGAGTACTTCCTTGAGGCCATAAAGATTAACCCCCAGCATGCAAGAGCTTACTTCAACTTGGCCAATATTTACAAGTAAGTATTTTTATAAAATGGATAAATAAAGTTGTGAGAGTAAGGTAAAGGTATTTTGAGAAAAAAGAAGAATGGCTGTGAAATCAGATGAATAGAAAATTCCTTAGGTAAGCATAAAAAGGTTCTAATGGGGCCACATGTATGACATGCTTTGGGAAGGAGGGGGGGGGGCGGTAGGGGTTGAGTGTAAGTGTTCTTCTGTGGTTATACTTAGTATGGGTGTAAAGTGAGATAGTTCTCACCTTATCCACTTTTCTTTTTTTATCAAGTAAACAACTGAATTCTGTCATATTCCTGGCTTTAAACCAGAAAACACAGTGTTCTTGTTGTCAGTAAGTTAAAAATCTCCATGAGAAAAATGTATTAAAGATATTCAATTATTTTTATGCCTCCGCCCACCGTAGGTGGTTGCCGGAGGCATTATGTTTTCGGGTCGTCCGTCCGTCCGTCCGTCCGTCCCGTTTTCGTTCTCGCGATAACTTAAGAACCGTTTGACAGATCAACTTCAAACTTGGCTCATGTATGCATATGGGAGGGACAATGATCTGATTAGATTTTGGAGTCTCAAGGTCCAAGGTCAAGGTCATAGAGGTAATAATACACATAAAAATGGCTCGTTCTCGCGATAACTTAAGAACCATTTGACAGATTGACTTCAAACTTGGCTCATGTATGCACATGGAAGGGACAATGATCTGATTAGATTTTGGGGTCACAAGGTCAAAGGTCAAAGGTCATAGAGGTCATTATGTACATAGAAATGGTTCGTTTTCACCATAACTCAACAACCATTTGACCGATCAATCTCAAACTTGGCTCATGTATGCATATGGGAGGGACAATGATCTGATTAGATTTTGGAGTCTCAAGGTCCAAGGTCAAGGTCATAGAGGTAATAATACACATAAAAATGGCTCGTTCTCACGATAACTTAAGAACCATTTGACCGATCAACCTCAAACTTGGCACAGGTATGCATATGGGAGGGACAATGATCTGATTAGATTTTGGAGTCTCAAGGTCAAAGGTCAAAGGTCATAGAGGTCAATATGTACATAGAAATGGTTTGTTCTTGTGATAACCATTTGACCATTTGACAGCTCAACAAACTTGGCTCATGTATGCATATGGAAAAGGCAATGCTCTCATTAGATTTGGTGGTCACAAGGTCAAAGGTCAAGGTCAATGATGTCATTGTATAAACAAAAATAAATCAACATGAAGTGCCATTTATTTCTGATTTGGTAATGGCGGAGGCATAAAGTTCGACCACGCGTGGTCGAAGATTCATCTAGTTTTCTATTCTCATGAGTAATGTGTAAGGACTGAAAGTATATTCATTTTATGTATGCGATAATCTGTTATTTCTTATTTGTGTAATGGACCTCGTGGCAGATTAGCCTTGTGCTAAACAAGTTATCCAATAAAGTCTACTACTTCTACTGCTTTTATTACTACTTACTACTACTACTACTACTACCACTTCTTATAGTGGGTCAGTTCTTTTTGTAATCCAGGAAATAATTTTGATTTCCTCCTAATTTTTGGTATGCTAGTAATCAGGGAGATCTAACCAGAGCAGAGACATTGTTCCGGAAGACCTTGGAGATCGATCCCGAGTACGAGAATGCCCTGAACAGCATGGCCTCCCTGAAGCAGAGGCAGGGAGATATCCCAGCAGCAGAAGACTTCTACCAGCGGGGGCTGGAGCTGGGAGAGCCGTCTGCGGATCTCCACAACAACTATGCTGCCTTCCTCATGGGAAATGGTTAGTAGACTTTGTGGACATGTCTTTGTTCATCTGCAGAGTTACATATAGAACTGATTGAGAGAGAAAATAAATTCATGTAAGGCAATTACTATCTTCTGTGCAGTCCATTGGGAACATGAGATTTTGACATTCATGTAAAGGCTTGGGGGGGAAGCAGTCAGTATATTCCTTTACACACGCACGTCCACAGGTTTTTTTTTAACCACCCTAAACGAGTTTTATCCACTGATCAAAATCACCCCTTTTCAAGTTTTCTTTTTAGCCTCTTCTCGAAAAATTTACCTCCTAAACAAGCTTAACCTCCTTGAACCTGTGCTCCAAACAGTGGTACAAATCAAAAACGAAACATACCCTTATTCCTGATTTTTTGGTATTTTTGGCCATTATGTGACTCGCCTTAAAAAACTACCCTTTTCACACATTTTTCTGAGGAGAGTTCTGTGATCGAATGCTTACTTAAGAGATGAAGAAGGGAGAAAATTTACAAAGGGTAAATCTAATGGAGAAGGATAGAGGCGATATTAATGACATAATTGCCAGAGTTCAGTTGAAACTTATGGGACACTTCTTACGTAAAGATGGCATAATTGCCAGATTGAAGTTAAAACATATGGAACTTTTCATAGGTAAAGATGGCATAATTTCCAGAGTGCAGTTGAAACTTACGGATTTGATACATGGTCATCACAACTTTCATTTATTTGCCTTTTCGTGACCTCCATTGACTGTGGTGATGACCTCAGTATTTGTGTCTTTTTAAAAAATCTTCCAAACCAGATCATCACCAAGAAGCCCTGCATCACTATGGCATATGCTTGGAGCTTGACCCCACCCATGTTGTTGCCATGACGAATATGGCCCGCCTCCTCAGACATCTCAATCGAACCTCCGAGGCAGAGGACATGTACCTAAGGTACAAAATCACTTTGTTTGCATGTTACACATACATCGATGATAATGGCCGTTGGTATAGCGCTCATATCTGCCATGTTGTGACGTTCATGGCGCTTAGACATTATTACTCCGGTCATAGCCGAGCCACCAAAGTAACTAGTGCTCAAGCATATGAGATACACATTTACACCTGGGTGGAGAGTGGCAAATGTAGACTGATGTCTTGCCACGGGACATTAGTGCTGGGTTGGGATTCAAACCCCGTACCGTGTGATCTGCAGTCCGGAGACATATCCACTCACAGTGAACCAAATTTGCAAAGTGCACTTTTGTAGCAGTTTTGTAGCCGTTTGTAGCCATTTTGTAGCTGTTTTGTAGCCGTTTACTGTGAATGCAGTTTTGTAGCCGTTTTGAAGCCGTTTCAAAAGGGCTACAAAACGGTTACAAAACAGCCATAAAAGAGCGGGAAAACGGCTAATCTGCTGATTCTGCTCACTGTGGCTAGACCATGACACCTCTACTAAAGACGTGTGAATCAACAACTTCAAGTATTATTTTGTTTTGATTTATTGTAGCATCCCATTATGTAGTCAAAAGAGACTGATACAGGTTGAAATTACCGTAAACCCAGTTAGAACATCCATTTTTTTTTCCTTCTTCTTTACAGTCACATTAATCCATGTATTTTCATTTTCAGCCCTCATCTCTGTCTCTTTCTCAGCCTTTTTTTTTGTCTGTTCTTAGAAGTCCATTTCATAATTTATTAGTAGTTTTCATTTATCATTTTTATTTTGATGAACTTGTTTTATTTTCTCAGGGCTCTGTCCTACAACAGCAATGCCAAAATCTTGCAAAGTCTTGCTGCCATCTATTACAACACTGGTCGCCCAACTCAAGCTCTGGAAACTTACAGAGAAGCGTTAGACCTGGAACCTCAAAATCTGGACATTCAGCTTCAATATGTGAGTGATGCATCTCTTTTCTTCCCTATATGATGACCCTAACTTTACAGATATGTATAACCTCTAACAAGTTGAGATGACAAGTTTTATACAGAATCAGTTTACTCTCAGACTACAAAGAACACCACCTGATTAACTACAAGGTATGTCATGAGTTTAGTTTACAAAGTAAAGGACCAAGCTGGTCAAGGACCTGAATGGCCATTGACGATGGACTTTGTATGAGCCAAACCATGTACCATTCCCTTGAATGCTATGTGTTCTTCATTGTTTTTATTTCAACTCGTAGCAGTTCTATGGCTTAAGAACATTTTGTATTTTTTCCTTTCTGTCTTTTCTATGTCTGTCCTCCAGGCCCAGGTGATGACGAGGCTTGGTCTTTACAAGGAAGCAGAGCACTTTCTCATTGAGGCTTTACAATCCAAACCAACCATGATAGAGCTTCACAGACTGCTGTCCAGTGTCTATAGCATACAGCACCACTATCAGGATGTAAGCAATCTTAATCTCATATTCTTTGCTCTAAAGCCCACCATACACTATACGATCCAACTGCGACCAGATTTTCGAACAAATGACATTTGCATTCAGTATGAAAGTTTAAACAATTAAAATTATTGTATGCGAAGTTAGGAATAATTATACTCAAATCAAAATTTTGGTTAACTGCAAGCTTTATGGTCCTAGTAAAGGCCAAATCGGCTTCCAGTCGCAGCCAATCAAAAGATTGCTGTGACGTCACTGCGATTTGGAATTGAATTTGCTTTTATTCCTACAGGGAGGCTTGCAATAGCCCACAATTTTTTATTTTAATACAACTATTTGGAACTTTGATCATTAAGATTTTACAGGTTTGAATGTGCTTATCAAATGCTATAACAATTTTTTCAAAAATCGGATCTCAGACGGATCATATAGTGTGCAGTGGGCTCAACATTTAAAGTTCCTCAAATTTCATGTTTAATTTTTTGTTTCAATTTAACCCTTTTAGAACGCTTTGATTTCAGGTATAGCGTGCATCTTTTGTAGAACCCAGCCTGAGTTATAGTGGGCTTAGTGTTCTAAGGGTTAAGTTTTCCAACAATTTCTTTAAGTTCACACATTTTTCTTCTTTTGCAGGCCTTGCGTCATGTGGAAATAGCCCTGGAGCTAAATCACCATATTGATGATGGAACAAAAGCCGAGCTCCTCTTCGAAAAGGCCAACCATTTGAAAGGACTCAACAGAATAGATGAGGCAGAAAAGGTACATGTATGTATAGTTGTACATGATTTCCCATTGGCATTGAGGATTGATGTTAGTAGTTAAGTTAAACTTTTGGTCTCAAGACATAGATGTTTACCTCAGAATATTCATCTGTTCTCTCAAATCATATTACTGTTACAGATGAAATTTTCATGTTAGCTTTGAATATCTTTATTTATTTGTCTGTTTATTCATGTGTGAAAAAACAACATAAGTGTTATCATATGAGCATTCATGTAGAAATGATACGGGAAATTGTATTATATTAATAATGATAATAATAATGGTCATTTATAATTCGCTATACACAAAGTAGTACCATAGCGCTTACAAAGTAAGCATTAACAAAAAATAATTAATGCTATGGAAAAAAGGTAAGTCTTCAGTTTCTTTTGAAAGTTGACAGAGTTTCTATTGAAAGTTGACAGAGTTTCTATTGCTTGGATTGAGGGTGGAAGATTGTTCCGAGCTCTAGAAGCACTTATACTAAAGCGTTTTTCAGCAGAAGAAAGATTTGATCTGGGAATTACAAGTCTAATAGTATCAGATATGGAACGGAGATTACGTGTGGGTATGTTCAGTATGTCGGTATTACTATTGCAGTGTATCTTGAGAGGACTGTCAAGCCTATTTTTGTATCAGTTTGATTTTTTTTTAATATCAATATATGTTGTTGTTCTTGTTTTTTAGGGGGAGAAGGTGGGGGGGGGGGGGAGAGTGGAAAAATTGTCTTCTCTCTGTTGATTGTTTCTTTACAGCCTACACTTATACTCCTAGTCACTCTATGGTGTGATTATGGTCTTGTATACAACCCTCTCCCCCATCCTCTTTCCCCCTCCACAACCTCATATAATTTGATAAAGATATAGATGTGTTCTTTGTTTTTGTTTGCTTCAGATGTATGAAGAGGTTCTGACTCTGAATCCAGAAATGGGATCATGTCTGCTTAACCTGGGAGCCATACATCACCTCAAGGTAAGAATCTTTCGAAATTATTATTGTTTAATATTATTATCATTATGATTAAGTATTTGGCGTCACTTGGGCCTGGGAGGGGAAAAGCGAACTTAATCGCTGTGACCCACGGATCTCTCCGCCTGATATAACTAAGTGGGATGTGCAGTTGCACCATTACACCAGGGTTTTCCCCTAATCTTCTTCGAATGGTGCAGTGGATGCTTGACGTGCAAAGGTGGTGACTCTCCTCTACAATTTACAAACCAAACTTTGATTTCAATAAGAAATCCCAGCCTTTTTCTCTTAAAAAAATTAGTTTGTTGTCCAAAAGTTTGATGTTTGAGTAACTTATGACACTTGAGGTATAGGAGAGATTCATTTATTTTTTAATCTGTTCCATGAACACTGAAACAAAGCCTTGAGCACTCCACAGAGTGGATCTGGCACTTTATACATGTAAGTTACATTTATTATTATTATTATAAGTAGTAGTAGTAGTATTATCTACTCTCAATATGTCAGATCTGTCCCATATTATCACCGATGAGGTACTTATTCACTTTCTACATATTTCTTTTTTCTTGTGTGTTTAGGCTGAGTACAAGCAAGCGAGAGCGTACTACAATAGAGCCTTAGCCCTGGACCCTAAGAATGAAATCCTTATAGAGAACATCGCCAAGTTAAAGAGAGCAGAATCTAAAGCAAAGAGAAACTTGTAAGATTGACCATACTGGGTTTTTTTTACTCATATTACAGTTTTGATCATTGTGTTCAAGTGTGTGGTCATGTTCTTGTCTTGAAAATAATTTTAAAAGAATATTTTTCTGATATAATGAAATTAGCATGTGTATCTGTATTTTGATGAACCCCTGTGTTTCACATCATCGAACTTTGATACATGAATTTATTTTTACTTTTGCTTGTACAGGCGAACCTTGTAATAACAAACTCCCCTGGACCAAGAAAATTACCTCTTTATATCGAAACCTTGTTACATCAGCAACAAGGATTTCTTTGTATTTTATTGTTTTTCAGGGCTGAAAAACAATAAAATACAGAGAAGTTTGATATAACAGTGTTCTTTATAACAAGGTTTCACTGTACTGCCAATCTGCACTTGCTTATTTTGTATAGAGTGGAAACTCGCTATAATGAGGACTTTGGGGAAAGCAAACTTACCTTGTTATATCGGGGGAGGGGGGGGGGGGTGCATTTCATGCGATAGTTCTCTGCAGTACATAACACCCATGGTTCCAATACCATGCGTACAGGATTTCAGACATGGAAGAACCATGTGTGAATTTGCTGCACCATGCATGGCAACAAGGGTAAAAAAAATATTGAGAGTATATATTCCTAACAATAATGAGAAATGCCTCAGATTCCTTGCTTTTTGGCAATGTATTTGTGCTGTTATGCCATTAGTAGACAACTCCTGCTCACCAAGAAGTATTTTTCATCCTTTTGCTATAGCATATACTGCTGCCACACCTACCTTTAGGTGTTATTCCATAACACTTCCGAAACCTCCGCGCTTTGCGCAGAGGGGGAACCATGTGTGGATTTTTTTCTAGTGAGAACCCTGCTTGTCAGTGATTTTTACCGACAAATTTGCTCTCAGCCAAATAGATGCAAGGATTTCAGTAGCTTATAACAGTGGTCGGTAAAAATCACTGACAGCACACTTGATGAAACGCTCCGCAGGAATCATGTCAGATGTATAACGGAGGTCTCTATAATGAGTTTCCACTGTATTTCATTGAAACTTTTCCTAGCCATAGAAATGAACTTACCAATCTATACTGGATGAACCATTGTGTGTCACCTCATCGAACTTTGGTATATACTTCTGTACTTTAGTTTGTACTCTACTGATAATCTTTTCTTGATTATTTTGTAATATTCCTCTCAAACTACTCATAGCCAAAGACTTTGTATAAAAAACTTGCCATTTTCATATCATTGTTTCATGAGTGTTTGTGTGCTAGGTTCAGCGCATGTGCTATATTCTTTTGTGTGCGTATTATGCAATGTTTTGGGTTGCGAAATTAAGGTTTGCATTTTTGAAAATTATTTTGAAATTGATTGATGGGACTGCTATTTATCAATAGATGAGAAATGGGGAAAGACTGTGTGCTAGCTCTAGTGAGCAGAATCAGTTGATTTGTTATTTTCTCGCCATTTTGTAGCCCTTTTGAAAACGGCTACAAAACAGTGAAAAAAGCTGCAAAACTGTTTCCCCATTGGAAATAACACAGAAAACGGCTACAAAACAGTGAAAAACTGCACTTTGCAAATTTGGTTCACTGTGGAAGAAATATGATTTGTCTGTGTTCACACAATCTTTAGTCATACTTTGAAACAGTTTTGAGCATCATGTTACCAGATGTGTCCAGTTGGGGTACTGAACTTTTGGTATGGTTTAGGGCCTTCAGATAAATTGATAACTGCTGTAATAGTGATTGTGGAAGGTGAAAAGGGAAGTGAAATATGATAATACAAATAAGTATTTGAAATGACTTTGAAATGAATAATATAATGAGAGTGTAAATGTGTTCATTGTTAAGAAAACAAGTACTATTTAAAACATTTATTGTGAAGAAACGGTAGTGTTAAGGTTTTAGAATTTAGTTTTTTCTTCATGGAAAAGCTTGATTGCAAATATTGCAATGTTTAGTGTCTTAAATGAAAGTTTTGCCTTTTCACTTTCTTTGTGTTTTGAGTTTATATTTTAAATTTCAAAATTTCCTACAAATTTCATTTTTCAGGTCTGGAGCCTAATGCACTGAAATCCACTGTAAATAATTAGTGGAATTTTACATGATCTTACAACTGTATCTTTTTAAGCTTGGTAGACAATATGAGACTATTATTTAATCAGGTTTATGCCAAATTTCTTTTTTTTTGTTGTTGTTGTTTACTTCATACTACTAAAACTGTACATTAGCTTCAGTCAGTAGACTACTCTTGCTATACGACCTTACAGGGATGTATTTTTCACATTGTAGTATAGTGGGTAGATTTTATTACGGTATATCTTTGTCATCTAGCTGTTCTTCAAAAGTAGAATATGAGACTGATAAATCCATATGGAGAAGGGACCAATTAGGGTTAAAATCTTTGAATCAACATGTCTATGAGTTTAAATAGCAAATAAATTGCCACTTGCAAGGAGGTGCATATACTTCGTAGTATCCTTTGTAAAAAAAAAAAAAAAAAAAAAGCAAATCTTGAAATTATGTTCAGAATATTAACTTAATTATTTATTTGATAATTCCTCTGTGAAATAAATCTTTTTATATGATGGATGCCAATTAATTATTTTAGGAATAGACAGTGCAATAGTTTGAAATTCATTTTTATTTTGAAAATTTATATATTCA
>CM057171.1:6512846-6562606 GCA_029962745.1 Echinometra lucunter
TACTACTACTACTACTGCTACTACTACTACTACTACTACTACTACTACTACTACTACTACTACTTCTACTACTACCACTTCTTATAGTGGGTCATTTGTTTTTGTAATCCAGAAAATGATTTTGATTTCATCCTAATTTTTGGTATGCTAGTAATCAGGGAGATCTAACCAGAGCAGAGACTTTGTTCCGGAAGACCTTGGAGATCGATCCTGAGTACGAGAATGCCCTGAACAGCATGGCCTCCCTGAAGCAGAGGCAGGGAGATATCCCAGCAGCAGAAGAGTTCTACCAGCGGGGGCTGGAGCTGGGAGAGCCGTCTGCGGATCTCCACAACAACTATGCTGCCTTCCTCATGGGAAATGGTTAGTAGACTTTGTGGACGTGTCTTTGTTCATCTGTAGAGTTACATATAGAACTGATTGAGAGAGAAAATAAACTCATGTAAGGCAATTACTATCTTCTGTGCAGTCCATTGGGAACATGAGATTTTGACATTCATGTAAAGGCTTGGGGGGAAGTAGTCAGTATATTCCTTTACACACGCACGTCCACAGGTTTTTTTTTAACCACCCTAAACGAGTTTATCCACTGGTCAAAATCACCCCTTTTCAAGTTTTCTTTTTAGCCTCTTCTCGAAAAATTTACCTCCTAAACAAGCTTAACCAACCTCCTTGAACCTGTGCTCCAAACAGTGGTACAAATCAAAAACGAAACATACCGTTATTCCTGATTTTTTTGTATTTTTGGCCATTTGGCATCCTAAACGAGTCACGTATGTGACTCGCCTTAAAAAACTACCCTTTTCACACATTTTTCTGAGGAGAGTTCTTTGATTGAATGCTTACTTAGGAGATGAAGAAGGGAGAAAATATACAGAGGGAAATCTAATGGAGGAGGATAGAGGCGATATTAATGACATAATTGCCAGAGTTCAGTTGAAACTTATGGGACACTTCTTACGTAAAGATGGCATAATTGCCAGAGTGCAGTTGAAACTTAAGGATTTGATACATGGTCATCACAATTTTCATTTATTTGCCTTTTCGTGACCTCCATTGACTATGGTGATGACCTCAATATTTGTGTCTTTTTAAAAAATCTTCCAAACCAGATCATCACCAAGAAGCCCTGCATCACTATGGCATATGCTTGGAGCTTGACTCCACCCATGTGGTTGCCATGACGAATATGGCCCGCCTCCTCAGACATCTCAATCGAACCTCCGAGGCAGAGGACATGTACCTAAGGTACGAAATCACTATGTTTGCATTTTACACATACATCGATGATAATGGCCGTTAGTATAGCACTCATATCTGCCATGTTGTGACGTTCATGGCGCTTAGACATTATTACTCCGGTCATAGCCGAGCCACCAAAGTAACTAGTGCTCAAGCATATGAGATACACATTTACACCTGGGTGGAGAGTGGCAAATGTAGACTGATGTCTTGCCACGGGACATTAGTGCTCGGTTGGGATTCAAACCCCGTACCGTGTGATCTGCAGTCCGGAGACATATCCACTCACAGTGAACCAAATTTGCAAAGTGCAGTTTTGTAGCAGTTTTGTAGCCGTTTGTAGCCATTTTGTAGCTGTTTTGTAGCCGTTTACTGTGAATGCAGTTTTGTAGCCGTTTTGAAGCCGTTTCAAAAGGGCTACAAAACGGTTACAAAACAGCCATAAAAGAGCGGGAAAACGGCTAATCTGCTGATTCTGCTCACTGTGGCTAGACCATGACACCTCTACTAAAGACGTGTGAATCAACAACTTCAAGTATTATTTTGTTTTGGTTTATTGCAGCATCCCATTATGTAGTCAGAAGAGACTGATACAGGTTGAAATTACCGTAAACCCAGTTAGAACATCCATTTTTTTTTCTTCTTCTTCTTTACAGTCACATTAATCCATGTATTTTCATTTTCAGCCCTCATCTCTGTCTCTTTCTCAGCCTTTCTTTTTGTCTGTTCTTAGAAGTCCATTTCATAATTTATTAGTAGTTTTCATTTATCATTTTTATTTTGATGAACTTGTTTTATTTTCTCAGGGCTCTGTCCTACAACAGCAATGCCAAAATCTTGCAAAGTCTTGCTGCCATCTATTACAACACGGGTCGCCCAACTCAGGCTCTGGAAACTTACAGAGAAGCGTTAGACCTGGAACCTCAAAATCTGGACATTCAGCTTCAATATGTGAGTGATGCATCTCTTTTCTTCTCTATATGATGACCCTAACTTTACAGATATGTATAACCTCTAACAAGTTGAGATTACAAGTTTTATACAGAATCAGTTTACTCTCAGACTACAAAGAACACCACCTGATTAACTACAGGGTATGTCATGAGTTCACTTTACAAAGTAATTGACCAAGCGGTCAAGGACCTGAATGGCCATTGACGATGGATTTTGTATGAGCCGAACCACGTACCATTCCCTTGAATGCTATGTGTTCTTCATTGTTTTTATTTCAACTCGTAGCAGTTCTATGGCTTAAGAACATTTTATATTTTTTCCTTTCTGTCTTTTCTATGTCTGTTCTCCAGGCCCAGGTGATGACGAGGCTTGGTCTTTACAAGGAAGCGGAGCACTTCCTCATTGAGGCTTTACAATCCAAACCAACCGTGATAGAGCTTCACAGACTGCTGTCCAGTGTCTATAGCATACAGCACCACTATCAGGATGTAAGCAATCTTAAAGGGGAATTCAACCCAGACATCAGTGTACTTCCAGTGAATGAAGAAGAACAAGAAGAGTAAACAGTGAAAATTTGAGCAAAATCGGACAATCTGTTCAAGAGTTATGACTTTGAAAGTTTGAATAAATCCTCATAATGGGGATCCTTGAGTTGGCAACTCCACCAGCATCTGTGATGTCATTGTGGACAACTCTCCATTCATTTTGTACACAGAATTTCACATTTTCTTCATTTTTAAGAAAAATAGAAATTTGTTTGATTTATTGTTTGAGTATGACATGGCTACATCAATTCTGCAAGCATTTTGGGAAGAATTATGTTGATTCTTGACTTGAAATCTCATAAAAATTAATTTTTTTGAAAATTCATGCACAAAATGAATGGAGAGATGTCCACGATGACATCACAGATACTGGCAAAGTTGCCAACTCAAGGATCCTCATAATAGAGATTTACTGAAACTTTCAAAATTCATAACTCTTGAACAGATTGTCTGATTTTGCTAAAATTTTCAGTGTTTACTCTTCTTGGTCATCTCCATTCACTAAGAACACACTGATGCCTGGATTGCATTCTCCTTTAATCTCATATTCTTTGCTCTAAAGCCCACCATACACTATTCCATCCAGCTGCGACCAGATTTTCGAACAAATGGCATTTGCATTAAATATGAAAGTTTAAACAATTAAAATTATCTTATGTGAAGTTAGGAATAATTATACTCAAATTGAAATTTTGGTTAACTGCAAGCTTTATGGTCCTAGTAAAGGCCAAATCGGCTTCCACTCGCAGCCAATCACAAGATTGCTGTGACGTCATTGCGATTTGGAACTGAATTCGCTTTTATTCCTACAGGGAGGCTTGCAATAGCCCGCAATTTTTATTTTAATACAACTATTTGGAACTTTGATCATTAAGATTTTACAGGTTTGAATGTGCTTATCAAATGCTATAACAATTTTTTCAAAAATCGGATCTCAGACGGATCATATAGTGTGCAGTGGGCTCGACATTAAAGTTCCTCAAATCTTATGTTTAATTTTTTGTTTCAATTTAACCTGTTTACAACGCTTTGATTTCAGGTATAGCATGCATCTTTTGTAGACCCCAGCCTGAGTTATAGTGGGCTTAGTGTTCTAAGGGTTAGGTTTTCCAACAATTTATTTAAGTTCACACATTTTCTTCTTTTGCAGGCCTTGCGGTATGTGGAAATAGCCCTGGACCTAAATCACCATATTGATGATGGAACAAAAGCTGAGCTCCTCTTCGAAAAGGCCAACCATTTAAAAGGACTCAACAGAATAGATGAGGCAGAAAAGGTACATGTATGTATAGTTGTGCATGATTACCCATTGGCATTGAGGATTGATGTTAGTAGTTAAGTTAAACTTTTGGTCTCAGGACATAGATGTTCACATGAGAATATTCATCTGTTCTCTCAAATCGTATTACTGATACAGATGAAATTTTCATGTTAGCATTTAATATCTTTATTTATTTGTCTGTTTATTCATGTGAAAAAACAACCGAAGTGTTATCATATGGGCATTCATGTAGAAATGATATGGAAAATTGTGTTATAATAATAATGATAATAATAATAATTGTCATTTATAATGCACTATACACAAAGTAGTACCATAGTGCTTACAAAGTAAACATCAACAAAAAGAGAATTAGCTCTATGGAAAAAGGTAAGTCTTCAGTTGTCTTGAAAGTTGACAGAGTTTCCATTGCTCGGATTGAGGGTGGAAGAAGCTCTAGAAGCACTTATACTAAAGCGTTTTTCAGCAGAAGAAAGATTTGATCTGGGAATTACAAGTCTAGTAATATCAGATATGGAACAAAGATTACGTGTGGGTATGTACGGTATGTCGGTATTACTACTATTGCAGTGTATCTTGAGAGGACTGTCAAGCCTATATTTGTATCAGTTTGATTTTCTTTTTTATATCACTATATGTTGTTGTTCTTGTTTTATGGAGGGGAGGGGGGGGGAGTGGAAGAATTGTCTTCTCCCTGTTGATCGTTTCTTTACAGCCTATACTTATACTCCTACTCGTCACTCTATGGTGCGATTATGGTCTTGTATACAACCCTCTCCCCCATCCTCTTTCCCCCTCCACAATCTTAGATAATTTGATAAAGATATAGATGTGTTCTTTGTTTTTGTTTGCTTTAGATGTATGAAGAGGTTCTGACTCTGAATCCAGAGATGGGATCATGTTTGCTTAACCTGGGAGCCATACATCACCTCAAGGTAAGAATCTTTCGAAATTACTATTATTAATATTATTATCATTATTATTAAGTATTTGGCGTCACCTGGGCCTGGGAGGGGAAAAGCAAACTCAATCGCTTTGACCCACGGGTCTCTCCGCCTGATATAAGTAAGTGGGATGTGCAGTTGTACCATTACACCGAGGTTTTCCCCTACTCTTCTTCGAATGGTGCAGTGGATGCTTGAGGTGCAAAGGTGGTGACTCTCCTCTACAATTTACAAACCAAACTTTGATTTCAATAAGAAATCCCAGCCTTTTTCTGTTAAAAGAATTAGTTTGTTGTCCAAAAACTATATGTTTGAGTAACTTATGACACTTGACGCATAGGAGAGATTCATTTATTTTTTTAATCTGTTCCATGAACACTGAAACAAAGCCTTGAGCACTCCACAGAGTGGATCTGGCACTATATACATGTAAGTTACATTTATTATTATCAGTAGTAGTAGTGGTAGTATTATCTACTTTCAATATGTCAGATCTGTCTCATATAATCACAGATGAGGTACTTATTCACTTTCTGCATATTTCTTTTTTCTTGTATGTTTAGGCTGAGTACAAGCAAGCGAGGGTGTACTACAAGAGAGCCTTAGCCCTAGACCCTAAGAACGAAATCCTTATAGAGAACATCGCCAAGTTAAAGAGAGCAGAATCTAAAGCAAAGAGAAACTTGTAAGATTGACCATACTGGGTTTTTTTTTACTCATATTACAGTTTTGATCATTGTGTTCAAGTGTGTGGTCATGTTCTTGTCTTGAAAATAATTTTAAAAGAATATATTTCTGATATAATGAAATTAGTGTGTGTATCTGTATTTGATGAACCCCTGTGTTTCACATCATCGAACTTTGATACATGAATTTATTTTTACTTGTACAGGCGAACCTTGTAATAACAAACTCCTCTGGACCAAGAAAATTACCTCTTTATATCGAAACCTTGTTACATCAGCAACAAGGATTTCTTTGTATTTTATTGTTTTTCGGGGCTGAAAAACAATAAAATACAAAGAAGTTTGATATAACAGTGTTCTTTATAACAAGGTTTCACTGTACTGATAATCTGCACTTGCTTATTTTGTATAGAGTGGAAACTCACTATAATGAGGACTTTGGGGCAAGCAAACTTACCTTGTTATATCAGGGGGGGGGGGGGGGGGGGGGGGGGGGGGGGCTGCATTTCATCCGGTGGTTCTCTGCAGTACATAACACCCATGGTTCCAATACCATGCGTACAGGATTTCAGACAAGGAAGAACCATGTGTGAATTTGCTGCACCATGCATGGCAACAAGGGTAAAAAAAATGTTGGAGTATATATTCCTAACATTAATGATAAATGCCTCAGATTGTTTACTTTTTGGCAAAGTATTTGTGCTGTTATGCCATTAGTAGCTATAGCATATACTGCCGCCACACCTAACTTTAGGTGTTATTCCGTAACACTTCCGAAACTTCCGCGCTTTGCGCAGAGGGGGAACCATGTGTGGATTTTTTTCTAGTGAGAACCCTGCTTGTCAGGGATTTTTACTGACAAATTTGCTCTCAGCCAAATAGATGCAATGATTTCAGTAGCTTATAACAGTGGTTGGTAAAAATCACTGACAACACACCTGATGAAACGCTCCGCGGGAATCATGTTAGATGTATAACGGAGGTCTCTATAATGAGTTTCCACTGTATTTCACCGAAACTTTTCCTAGCCATAGAAATGAACTTACCAATCTATACCGGATGAACCGTTTTGTGTAACCTCATCGAACTTTGGTATATACTTTTGTACTTTTGTTTGTACTCTACTGATAATCTATTCTTGATTATTTTGTAATATTCCTCTCAAACTACTCATAGCCAAAGACTTTGTACAAAAAACTTGCCATTTTCATATCATTGTTTCATTAGTGTTTGTGTGCTAGGTTCAGCGCATGTGCTATATTTTTTTGTGTGCATATTATGCAATGTTTTGGGTTGCGAAATTAAGCTTTGCATTTTTGAAAATTATTTTGAAATTGATTGATGAGACTGCTATTTATCAATAGATGAGAAATGGGGAAAGACTGTGTGCTAGCTCTAAACACAGTGAGCAGAATCAGTAGATTTGTTATTTTCTCGCCATTTTGTAGCCCTTTTGAAATCGGCTACAAAACAGTGAAAAACTGCACTTTGCAAATTTAGTTCACTGTGAAAGAAATATGATTTGTCTGTGTTCACACAATCTTAGCCATACTTTGAAACAGTTTTGAGCATCATGTTACCAGATGTGTCCAGTTGGGGTACTAAACTTTTGGTATGGTTTAGAGCCTTCAGATAAATTGATAACTGCTGTAATAGTGATTGTGGAAGGTGAAAAGGGAAGTGAAATATGATAATACAAGTAATTATTTGAAATGACTTTGAAATAAATAATATAATGAGAGTGTATCTGTGTTCATTGTTAAGAAAACAAGTACTATTTAAAACATATTTATTGTGAAGAAACGGTAGTGTTAAGGTTTTAGAATTTAGTTTTTTCTTCATGGAAAGCTTGATTGCAAATATTGCAATGTTTAGTGTCTTAAATGAAAGTTTTGCCTTTTCACTTTCTTTGTGTTTTGAGTTTATATTTTAAATTTCAAAATTTCCTACAAATTTCATTTTTCAGGTCTGGAGCCTAATAATGCACTGAAATTCACTGTAAATAATGAATGGAATTTTACATGATCGTACACCTGTATCTTTTTATGCTTGGTAGACAATATGAGATTATTATTTTACCCATAGAAGTACAGAGCTTTTTAGAGGTCTAAATTAATCATCTTCAATCCTCAAATTGGCAACAAATATAATTTTTTTCCTCTCTTACACAATTTGAAAAAAACATGAACCCAAATGAATCATGATTGCAAAATTTAAGCTGAAACTGCCAATTTGAATACAAAAATAGTGATTATATAATATTCACTGCATTGCCAATTTAAAGAGTTTAATGATTAGTTACATTTAAACTGCTCTAATTCGAAAACGGAGCAACATACTGCATAGGGAATGGACTTAAAACTGTCAGTGAATTTTTCTCTTTCTGCTCATGTATAGCAAGTAATGCCCAGCATTCTGGATCAGCAGATACTGCAAAAGCTTCTCTTAAAGGTACACTGTACCTCTATGGGTTAATCAGGTTTATGCCAAATTTCTTTTCTTTTTTTGTTTACTTCGTGCTACTAAAACTGTACATTAGCTTCAGTCAGTAGACTACTCTTGCTGTACGACCTTACAGGGATGTATTTTTCACTCTGTAGTATAGTGGGTAGATTTAATTTCGGTATGTCTTTTGTCATCTAGCTGTTCTTCAGAAGTAGAATATGAGACTGATAAATCCATATGGAGAAGGACCAATTAGGGTTAAAATCTTTGAATCAACATTTCTATGAGTTTAAATAGCAAATAAATTGCCACTTGCAAGGGGGTGCATATACTTCGTAGTATCCTTTGTAAAAAAAAAGAAAAGAAAAAAAAGCAAATCTTGAAATTATGTTCAGAATATTAATTCAAGTATTTATTTTATAATTCCTCTATGAAATAAATCTTTTTATATGATGGATGCCAATTAATTATTTTAGGAATAGGCAGTGCAATAGTTTGAAATTCATTTTTTATTTTGAAAAACTTATATATTCACACCACTATTTATACACATATAGCTATGTTATATGCAGCATTTATTGTTTTATATGTATTCATCTACTAAAATCACATTAGTGTTTGAGCCTTTAGGTGAAAAGATATTTGTTGCCTTTTTCTGCAGTTGTGTTATTGTTTTTCAACTGGTGCTGTGTCACTTTCAGATTTGTGAACAATGCAACAAAAAATGAATAAAAAGATTAATTTTGAAATTGTACTTATTGAGAGCATGGTTCTTATAGAGTTGTGGTTTTGTCTGTTCTTTGGTGGTTTTTTTTTCTTCTTCTGCAAACAATTATAAGCATGACGGAATGAGAGATAGAAAAAGAGAGACAAAGAAAAAGAGAGAAAGAGAAAGAGAGAGGGAGGGATAGAAAAATAGAAAGTAAAAGAGAAAGAAAGATAAAGAGAGATGGAGAGATAGGGCAAGAAAATATGAATACAAATGATGGGGCTTATGGGAAAGAAGAAAACAAAAATAAGAATGAAAGAATGGGGGAGAAAGAGGGAAGGACAGAAAAGGGGACACGCTGAATTGCTAACGTCCATTTAAAAGGCACACTCCAATAATTACACTGATAGTTTAAGGGAAAAATGGACAGTTTCATTGGGACAAAAATATAAACAATATGGTGTGGAGAAGGGAAAATACAAATCTCTCTCTCTCTCTCTCTCTCTCTCTTCCTTCTCTCTTTTCCTCTATTCCTTTCTCTCTCTTCCTCTCTTTCTCTTTCTCTCACTTGTCTAATCTTTATGTCACTGACATTTTAAACAATAATAAATGAATGAATAAAATTGATGACATATGATAAAACACATCAGATTTGTTTCATATAATACAAAAATTGTGATCACTTCATCACTGTGCGTAAACTTCTGTATTCCAAGAATACCCAAATAATCGCTCCACTTAAAAATTTTACCATGGAAACAGGTGCGATCACCATCATCACCATCAGCATCATTATCATCCACCGAGTTTTGACCTGGTGAGCGAACCTGGGATTCCGCTTTTTTTTTTTTTTTAATAGCCGGGGGGGGGGGGGCTGAGACAGTATCATTTATTGAATTTCCTTCCCATCAGTTGTCCAACAGCCGATTCTTATCGGAAACTTACTAGTTCGTGGTAATGAGCAGCTTCATGATGCATTTATTCCTTAACCTCTCAACTTAGCTCTGTATGCTATAGCGACATCATCGTCATCATCCATTATGTAACCAACATGAATTTCACTGGTTAACTTCTCAACGTAACGCCATTACCAGACCGATACCATTGTTATCACTACTATCATCATCGTCATCCATCTAGACGTGACCCGAGCGACCGGGACCGTGTGAGACCTCATAAGACCGGGAGAGATTGTGAGACAGCGGTAGCCGTAGCAGTTAAACGCCGGCCCGTAACCACTGGTGACCGAGTCGGGGAGAGGATGCATTCCCGCTGGGGGCGAATGGGGAAACAACGATACCTGTGAAGGGTGAAAGGAGTCAATGATATTCTGGACGAAAATAGGACGGAAATTGCATGAATTAGTAGGTTCCCCGCAGTTATTCCTGCTCCCTAAGCTTCCTTCCTAAATTGCCTCTGTGTATTTTCATTTTTAATGAATATTTCTCTTATAGATTTTGGACCATACTTTAAATGTATATCGATTAGTTAACTCATATCCCCCCCCCCCCCCCCTTTCTCTCTTCTCTCTTCTCTCTCTCGAGCGCGCTCTCTCTCTCTCTCTCTCTCTCTCTCTCTCTCTCTCTCTCTCTCCCTACATCTCTCTTCTCTTTTCTCTCTCTCGAGCGCTCTCTCTCTCTCTCTCCCTACATCTCTCTTCTCTTTTCTCTCTCTCTTTCACTCATACACTCGCAAGACACAAACGCTAACACACATTATCCCTCTTTCTCTGCATTTCTTTCTTTCTTTCTTTCTTTCTTTCTTTCTTTCATTCTTTCTTTCTTTCTTCTTCTTCTTCTTCTCCTTCTTCTTCTTCTTCTTCTTCTTCTTCTTCACTGGCGCTTTCTCCTGTGCCCTGCTTGTCAACGACGCCGCTAGACAATTAAGAATGGGGATGTTGCACTAGATTTGCGGACAGTTCCTCACACCTCCCCCCCCCCCCCCAAAAAAAAAAAAAAAAAGAAAAAGAAATAATAATAATAAAATAAAATAGAATTTTTTAAAATGAAAATGAAGATGCAAATAAATAACAGAAAAAAAAAATCAATTTTCAAATTGTACGAATTTCCCGAAAATCAGTAGGCCTACCTCACGCCTTTTGTTTGTTTGGGCATGTTCGGAGTCTTTTTCTCGACGGAAGGTAGGTTTTTGATGAAAGTTGTAATCAGTAAACTTTATTCAGAAAATCAAAATTGATTTGACCATGTTGTGAACTCTGATTTGCAAACAGTTTTGTGACTTACTGGAACACCTGTCCACATTCCTCGGCCTGTACAAGTCGCACACTCTCCGCATGCAGTCGCATGCATTCTGCAGTCGGCGCACTGTCAGTCCATCGGCGAAGCAGAGAAGTCCGTTGTTAGCTGCGTCGAGGTAGTCCTCAACGAGATCACCATCGTAACCGGGTATGCGAACGTTCTCAGCGTGGTCGTGCACCTCATCGATGACCTCGGAATTACAGACGTTGCTCTCCTGAATCACCTCCTTTGCGAATTCGCCACAGACGGCGGAGAGGTGCCATGTTATCTTTGAGACAGGGTAGAGGTCTTTAGTTGTTGTTTTTTATTGATGGGAAAACAGATGAGGAAATAATCAACTTTTTGCACTCTAAATTTCTAAGATTAGAATTTATGTGAGTTGATTGTAATTAGGGTCAAATTCAACTTTAGATTAAGAAATTATAATCAATATTAAAGACTGATATCTAAATCTAAGATAAAGACTAAGATGTTTGATAAAATTTTGGAGGTGTCGCTGATTTAAGTCCAAGAAATCGAAAGTTTTAGGAGCTTTCCGAGAGCTTTCCTTTTCAAAGATGGTGGAGGAGACCTTTTGCACCCTGCTTTTCGTAGACCTGAATCTGCGGCAAATCCTAATTCGGTTAAAAATCTTAATCTGATAGATTTGGAAATCAATCTTAATCCACTAAATTAGATTAATTTCCAAAATTTACAGTGTGCATGATTCATACAAATAACTATCCACAAAAGAAATATTTCTGATAAAGAAAAAAAGATCACATACATGACTTGAATCTAAAATATACCATTTCACATGGTGTGTATGGGATATTCTCCTATCTCAGGAAGGGGGATATCCAAGCGTGCCTTATCGTTGTTATTTTTTTTTTCAAAACTAATAAATGTGTGTACCACCTACCCCATCCTGGGTTGGGTACGCCATTGCAAAGCAACATCATCAAAAAGAATGTTTAAGAATTATCCCTTTTATGTTATTTTTCATAAGAGTGTTATTTCGTTTTGACAGAAAAGGAAATATGAACCTACATTTCACTTACTCTGTGCTTCTGAATTTCGTAGACACCAGAAGTAAGAAAGACACAAGATTGGTACTAAATGCTGCTGGTTTTACAAACATGAAAGAAAACAAAAAAGGAGGTATCTAATTTAGAGAACTACGAAGAGAGAGAGAGAACAGAGATTTACATTCATGAAATAGCGATACATGCAGGACTTACTGAATAATTACATGTAGTTCAACAATTTTCATAATTATGGATATAATCTTCTGTAAACACTCTTACTTACTTGGTTTAGTTAAAAACGATTATGAAAATAAGATATAAAGTAAGATATAAATCCGATCATTCATTTTTTCAAGAATTTTTTTTTATGAACAAACTTACTTAGTTATATGTTTATTATAGCTAGGTCACAAGTGAAACTTTATTCAAAATGTAGGTGGAATTAATGGGGCATTTCTGCATAAAATGCAATCATTCTTTGTACACTGTTCTTAAAGTTAAAACAAGGCCATATTTGGTTGAATGATCGCTAGGATTAAACTTATTTAGTCAGGTGTATAATATCGTTTACGAACGCCCCATCGAAATACGACTGATATTTAGTACATGTGTAGCCCAAATAACTCGGTAATCTAGGTTCCTCCGCATCAATTACATTAAAAAAAATGATAAGTAGGCCGGGGAATCAAATCAACTTACCAAATGATTAGTCATAGTTCAAACTCTGTGACATTCCGAAACGAATAGAGTGATATCCTTTTCTTTTGGCACGTCTCCAATTTTAATACAAGGCATCTGTTGACGTTATTTCTCTATCATTAAATCCTTGTATATCAATGAAGTTGTCATATTTCCCATTAAAGTAGTATGATTACGTCGAATTTTATCCGCAAATTCACATTATTCAGCCTGTCCACCACATTATCAGGATTAGCCTTTGATCGCAGATGTTAAGATTGGCAAAATGGGAAATAGTTTATTCTTGCAATCTGTTTTATAGTCCATGGACATATTGTTAGGACAATCACCATGATTATCGTTTGTCCATTGTGTATATGCTATAATGTCTGATTAAGAAACGATAATAGAATCACCATACATTGTTAGGAATGTTATTTATTTTGTGATTGATAATACAGTATACAATGCTTTTTTTTTTTATTAGTAATCAAACAGCTGACCATGATGACAGAAGCTTCTTCCTGTCTGAAAATTAATGATAATTCTAAAGCTAGATGCGCCTCACTACTCTGAATTATCTTGTAAATTAACTAACGCCAATGTCAATATATGATCGGAACCATATACGAACCATCGATCAAGCTAATATGAAGTTATCCAGTATCATTAATATAAGTCTAAATTACGATGATGATGATAATCATAATGATAATAATAATAATAAAGATGATAACTGTGATAATGATATTACTATTCATATTAATCATATTTACAATGATAATAATAATAATGATAATAATAACAATAATAATGATGGTAATGAATTTTAAAAGTTGTATTCTCTAACAACCTAATTCTTGTGGAACTTATTTATATAACTCAGTTACTTTATATAAATCAAATGAAATCCTATGTTGTTGTTTTTTTTTTTTGGTGTTTTTTTTTTGTTGCTCATTGTCTGCTGGATGTATTTACTCACTTTTGTGCATGTTTATGTTATATTTATTTATTGTATTTGTATGTTTTGTTTACACTGTATCATTTCTTCTGAAAACCAGTGGAAAGCAAATTTCGAAATATGGACAACAAATTCTTATACTTATACTAGGTTCTCAGAATATATTCATTCATTATCATTCATGATTTATATTTATTTCATTGGTCTTTAATGATGCTCACCCCACTCCCCACCCCCCCCCACGCAAAACTTTCTCTCCTGCTTCTTGTTTCTCGCTCTGAATCTCTATGACACATATAACCTTTTGTCACTTCGTTCCCCTCTCTCTTTTTTATCTCCCTCAGTCCTCTCTCACTCTCCCTCTCTGTGTCTCCCCTCCCCCCCCCCCCCGCATCTCTGCCTCTCTCTCTCTCTCTCTCTCTCTCTGTCTCGCTTTGAGTCTGAATTACACAACATCACTTTTTTGTCGCTCACTCCCTCCTTCCATTATCTTCCCCACTCCTCTCTCTCTCTCTCTCTCTCTCTCTCTCTCTCTCTCTCTCTCTCTTTCTCTCTGTTTTGAGGGAGGCGCTGTGGCTCAGTGTATAGAGCAGTGGTCTCGTAACCGGGAGTACCCGGGTTCGAAACCAAGTGTATGCGCTAATGCCCCTTGGTAAGTTATTAATCCTCATTACCCAGTCCTTCGGAGGGGACTTAAAGCCGTCGGTCCCCTTTAAAGCCGTCGATTCCCTGGTTGCTTACTAACAAGCATACACATGCTTTCTTAGCAGTCAGGTAAATTTACCGACCATTTGTCTATCTCTCTGTCCCTCTCTCTTTATCTCTTTATCTCTGTTTCATAATCCTCACTTTTTCTAGCTTCTGAAATTTCCGTGTTTTTTTCAAAAATGATATGCATCATTGGGAGTTAACTTTTGTTGTTGGTTTTCTTCTGATTTGTTCGACTGATATTTATAATTATTCTGATGACTGTCAAAAAAATAAGAACGCTTTATTCATTTATTTTTCTTCTTTTTTTCTTTTTGTTACTATATAAGTTACAAAAACAAAAACAAAACTCATATGAAATATCAGTTCCAAAAATATCTGGAAATGTAAAAAAAAAAAAATGTAGATGGCGCTTTAAGTTGAAATTGCATCGGTCTCGTGGAATGAATCAGGTTGGACACAATGTAACAATAATTCATTCGTATTATTTCGTTCATCGAAAGATGGCATTTCGCCAATTTGGGATAAAGATAATCACATGAATAAGATAACAAGACACAATAACAAATCTTAACTATCAGACTATTGTATGGCTAAACAGGGAATACCGGCATATCAACAGCTGATCAAAGAGGCCACTAATCACTCATATCCAGCATTTCCTGAGTTCAGTATGTTCTTTTTTCTAGATGAAGCTTGGATATCATCTCTTAGTAATACTTCCCACAATCATCATGATTATACCTTACAAGTAAATCAACAAACCGAAAATCAGAATACATAGTTTCTACATTATGTGTAAACTGAAGACAACATGAAGGCGACTACAGTCGGTTGCATAAAAAGTTAACCTAAATGTAAGAACTCAATTCCGTGCTTACAGTGACCCATTTCATAAAATAACCATTCATACAAAACATTAAGAATCTTTTAAATGACCAATTACATTCATCATATATCATATCTTTTGGTTTTAAATTAAGAGTAAGTTAGTTAAAGTTATAACTGATCCCTCCTTATGAATGTGAAACCTTTGCAGCAATCAATGTACACTTGTCATCAGCTTTTTATCTTGATCTTGCGTAGCAGGAACCCTATAGCAATATCATTGATATACCTCATCACGTTTTACCTCTAGACCGAGTTAATGCTAGTTTGGGACTTGTTATGATCTTGTTTGAAACGTTGGCCGTTGCTCCAGCTAAAACTCTCTGACCAAAGCAAAAGATCGAGTCCTTACAATCGCATGCATGGGCTCCTGTATGAGCATCAAAACTCTTTGTGAGCCAAGCCAAAGGATTTTCTGTGCCACACTGTATATCATGTTAGAGATTTACCATAGGCATAAAGATCACTAAATTGTCACAGTACAGAGTGAATGAGGGTTTCTAAAATGTCATGTATCTAACCAAGCCCAGAAATGCGTCGGTAATTTCGCATTTCTTTCTTTAATCAATTCAAGGTTTCACGGTTTCTTTTATTTCCACACGATATTTCCAATGTTTGACAAAACAAGTAAGCTTGTCATATATACAGGTTGACATAACATATATGAAACAAAATTGTGAAAAGAAATTAACGGTAAGTATGAAAGCAACTAGACTATCATGATAAATGGGACCTTCTGTCTTCTAGCCAGGCGCTCGGCATTATATGAATGGAGAAGGGTAATAATAACATATTATGTTATGCAGGGTCCGCTGGGAGATCATTTGAAAAACTGAAGTGGCTACCCTTGGTAAATAAGACGTTATTATTATTATTATTATTATTATTGTTATTATTATTATTATTATTGTTGTTATTATTATTATTGTTATTATTGTTATTATTGTTATTATTATTGTTATTATTATTATTATTATTGTTATTATTATTATTATTATTATTATTATTATTATTATTAATATTAGTTATTATTATTATTTCAGTAGAATTGAAATTTGGCATAGTAAAGAAATATAAGTGGAGGAGTCTACTGAAAACCATAGCTAACTTATAGACCCCCCTGAGAGAAAAAAGAAGTTCGTACAATTGCTCTGATACCAGTAATTTTTGCCAGTACTGTATATATTCATATACAGTTTATACAAAATACATGTAATTGTGAACTCATCAGCCAGACTATATAGTTTGGTCACATACCACCTTGACGACCCCCTCTCCCCCCCCCCCCCCCCCCCCCACCCCCCCCCCCCCCCCCCCCATCACCACCAGGCTGGATGCACTACTGAATTCCTTGGTTTAATACACCAATCAGAGTGTATCAACTCTGGCTCGTCTGCAATTTGCTATCACAGATCTAAAATCCTTCTGACGCCACCAGTACACAAGGGTATTCAAAAGAGCACTCACGTAAAATGCTACACTTGCTAATACTTCGAGGCAAGCATGTCTGTGATGTGTGAATATGGCATACGCTAAAAGATGTACAGATCGAGGAACAAGTGTTGTCAAATACACCAGAGAAATGGTGAGAAAAACCGTTTTATTTTCCTGTTTTCTTTGTTCCGAAATATCGACACCGGGAGGGCCCCTTGAGACGGCCCTGTAGATGAGTATATAACAGAGGCCTGTTAAAAGTAGGGTGCTAAATTGAATTTCAAGAAATACAATATACTTCTCGTAACTTCTCGTAGAGATTCCCCACGTCAAAGGCCCAACTATGACAAAGGGCAGTATCCACGTCAGGATGCAGGCGCCGATGATGCGGGGTGTGGTGATGATGTGAAGGGAACCGAAAGGGTCCACGCGAATGTTGATGAGTTGGTAGATGGCGGCGAGGAGGATGTTCAGGAAAGATGTGAAGTCGGCGGGTACAGTGAGCATCCGCAGGAACTTGAAAAACCAGGTCTTCCACTGTTGAAGAAAGATGGATGGAAGACAATAAACAATAAAACCTGCCTTCGATAAGTGCATGTATTGACCAAAGGCGTATGCATGGCAAATTGTAATATATATTTGAAGGCCCGACATTTCTCTAAAGGTCTACGAATTTCATGGGTGATGAACATGATGAATGGGTCCAAAGCAGTACACAACGAAATACGCAACAAAACAAAAACATATTTTTTTATATTGCGAAGTTGTCAAGGACAGTGGGTAAAGAAATTTCATTAATTTTTTGCATTACTTTAATACAAAGATAAGGTACGAGCAGCATGTGCAAAAGTAGAATGTTCAAAGTAATTATATTTCAGTTCGAAACAGTCGTGTCCCTTCCATCAATTTCCAGATTTGAACTTTATGCATGGACATGTTGCTGCTGAAGCAGGGGATGAAGGCAAAAGTGAAAATGGTGTATGTGTATGTGGGGAGTGTGGGCGTTTGTCAGGGTGTGTGTGAGGATGTGTGAGGGTGGGTGTGTGCGCGTGTGTACCTACATGTGTGCGTGCGTGGCGGTGCCGTGGTCCATTGGTTTAAGGCGCTTGACTGGAGACGCGAGGGTTGAGGTTCGATCCCGGGCACGACACTTATGCCCTTGAGCAAGGCTTTTTTTTATATATATAACATTGCTCTTTTATCGTACATCAAGTAAATGAAATGCTATAGACATATTGATACCAATGTCTGCAGGTGTGTTTAATTTTTTTTTTTTAAGTGTATACATGTAAATTTATGCTACGTATTTTATGTAGAGACAGAGAGATGGGGGAGGTGGGAGGTCAATTTTCTTACTTGAGAATCAGCAGCTGCAATAAGGTATAAGTTCACCCAAACGACAAATAAATCGCAAAGAATGATGTTAAACGGTATGATGTTGTGCTGTTTTCTCAGTTGTTTGTGCATCAGGATGATGATGAGAGTCAAGGTGGGAGGGATTATTGCAACGGCGTCCAAAATCTTCAAGGCAAGGATGTGTGCCCTGTAGCCACATGAAAAAGACCCATCCACCACTCCTGAAGAATTCATCAACTGGATCGAATCGAAGAACGTAGAATTCATGTTTCCTAACTGTCATGTAGGCTAGATATCAAATCCTCTTGGGAAGAAAGAAAGAAAGAAAAAAAAAAAAATCTCGTTAGGGGTTCTCTAAAGATCTGATATCATCTCAGGGACTATACAGTAAATCGAGGCGGTTGGCTTTTAAAAAGAATATTTTAGGGACTTTGTTAAAGCAATTAGTGGGGTCTGCATAGCTGTCTTAACTAAACATTTTACCATTAATGAGGATGAACAAATCCTTATTTACAGATAGATTGTTGATCCTTTACAAGACTATTAACGGCTGCATTGAAAAATCAACTCAAAGGATTTGATTTAAAGCTCTCTGACTTCTGGCGAGCCAAGCAATCCCCATCATTTTGTCAAAGTATCAGTTTGAGAATCTTCGACAAATTAAACTTTGGGTCTGCTACACCTGATTCAAGAGACGAAGTTCGCTCACATGAGGAAGACAAGCGGACGAAAGAATTTGTACCTGTAATTTATTATGAACTACTTAAATCAATCTTCTTTACAGCTAGACCCACCATGCTCTGTATTCCGTAATGCAGGCTGAAATCAAGCGACGAATCTTGCATTGTAGCATGTAGAAAATGTTTCTGGACGGCAGCTGAACTCACCAACAAGTAGTAACGGAGGTCAGGGCATGCAGTCGGTTTGCAAATTAACATGAATGCCTTGGATATCAGAGCGTAGATCTCCTGCTCAGTTCTGAAGAATTAGAATGGAACCAGAGTCATGATTTCAAGCTTACCGCTGAGTTATTTAATCAAGGAAAGGTAGTCAAGACTTTGCAGTTACTTTTAATGGTCATGCTACCAGAGTTATGAACATCTTACATCTGAATAGATAATCGAGAGACTAGTATGCATGCTCTATGACTTCGGGGGAGCGTTTCATGAAGTGATTTTCACTGACTACTGATATAAGCTACTGAAAATCCTCGCATCTGATTGGCTGAGAGCAAATTAGTCAGTGAAAATCACCGACAAGACTCTTCATGAAACGCTCCACTGAAATCGATTGATGATTTGTTAAAATAAACGTCTTGTTGTTCATCCTCCCTCAAACAAAGTTTTTGTGCATGTTTGAAGAACGTTGATGGAGGGACAAAGAAACATCCTTGTTTTCCTTTCAAAAAATAAAGATGCACGCACGATTAAAAGCACTCTAAAATGTCAACATGGTCAAGAGACGCATTCATCTCAGTAGCTACTTCCTTCCTTCGTAAGCAGGATAACAATGTTCGTAAATGACACTGCTAATTACGATCACTTAACGTCCGATACATGGCTCGCTAATTAACCTGAGCCACTTAAAAAAGATGATGAAATTTCTGTTCTGATTTTGTTTTCTTTTCAGATAAATTTCATTCAAAGATTACACACTGCGATGGTAGCAATTAGGGGCCTAAAACGTACGGTTGGAGCAAGATCATCTGGAACTTGCTTAAGGCACTTACACCAGTGTACACATGCTTCATTTAGCAAAACTACGACTGAAAACTTTTAGCATGGTCACGTCCCCCTCCCCCTAGCCCCTGTCCCTTTCCCCTGATCCGCCACTACATGAATGAGTCTGAAGTGTGTTATAAAGAAGGAAAAGAAGAAAAGGAAGGACATGAAGGTAGAGCAGGAAAAAAAAATGCTTGAGATGTGCAACCTGTACAGTCAGCCACAAAATTATTAATGCACTTGGTCAGTTACCAAAACTTGTCCATCAATGCAAACCCTAACCTTAAGTGCTCCATGAATACAGGCATTAACTAATTAGCAAGAACAAATTTATATTCGGATGATGTTTGAAGGTTTGCATGGTGGTACGGGTATTCGTGGAAGGGTTTACGGTTCACCATGTGGTAAGTCCTGAGGGACTATAGATAAAGTGGATAGAGATGGAGGTGAAATAGAGAGGCGAGAAAGTAGGAAAATTGGAGGGTAGAGTATCTTTCGAAATCTGGGTGGAGTCCTAAAAAGGACTGTAAACCAGAAGAGGTGAGAGGATTGAGTAGGTGAAGAGATGAGTAGGCTTGAGTCGGCGAGAGGTGAGTAGACTTGAAGAGAAGACTCGACGTTTCGGGCAGCTTGACTGTCCGTCTTCAGGAGTGAAGACGGACGCGACGTTCACGTCGCACATGACCTGTTGTCGAGCGTACTTCAGGGCCACCATAATGTTAGACTTCAATGTCGATATCCATTTTCTGGGGACTGACCGAAACGTATGCTATTGAGTATCGAAACCTGGGACTTTTTAGGTAGCCAGACCACACAGTCGACCAATGGCCTAGAGAACATCTTCTAATGGCGACGACCATGACTTCTTCACTTACTAACACAAATTTCTACATGAACCATTCTGTTTATGAGCATGCACAGTTTGCTTGTAGTATCCATCATCACGAGGGAATCGCGTGGGCTTTCAACTTCTGCAGTACCGCGATTGCCTCATTGACCCTTCTCTGTATCCTGCTCAACAAGAGGCTGAGGAAACAGCATCACATCATCCTTTTCAATATTGTTCTTTGTGATTTCTTCATCGCTGCAATAAACATATGTGTAACATTTACCGGTCAGGCAAGACTGTAATACGGGAACGGATTTGGCAATTTCTGGAAGGTGGTGGTTTTATGCGTCCGCCCCAAGAAGTTTATAGTTGAAAAGTTCTCGCCATATCTATATTTCAAAAATTTTTCAAGGTATTTTCGTACTTGTGGATGGTTCAGGATCTCTTCTATCGAATGACACCAAAAGAAATTAGATTTTTTTTTTTTAATTCTTTGATTGAGCAAATGTGAAAGCTGTAAAATTCAGATTTGGCGAGATATTATTTGTCTATTTAAAGAAATATTTTTAAGGTTGGTATATGTTCTGCCATACTGTATCCCAATGACATGAAATGCTTGAGTGGCCGATCAAATAGTTTATTGATTGCTTTGAAATAATCCTTTTTGGTAAGAAAAATAAAATTCCCACACATTTGGTCAATCGGAAATACCAAGCAGTCAATCAGACAGAGAGTCAATCCATCAATCAATCAATCAATAGGTCAGTCAATCAGTCAATCATTCAGAAAAAAAGAAAGGATCAATCGTCATACACTCAGCCACTCCAAAAGAGGAGTAAAATGGCACAATTGAAGAGTTTATATGCAAAAACAGATAAACACGATTTTTTAAAAGATTAAAGTCTAGTCGCCATCATACAAAATAATACCTTCCAAATGATATACTGGTCAAGACATATAAAGGTATATTGTTGAAGATATATTCAAAAGTAGCACCTATTTTCTTATCATTTTCTTTATTTTCTTGATCTTTAATTGCAAATATCCCAATTTGACAAAAAGTTTGCATTCAGTCTCCTTAACTGGATAATTTGCAGTGCAAACTTGAACGTTTCATGATTATTCTTGTTCACTTCAATGATAAACCAAACAATGTACATGTTTTTCCATGTGATGGAGAAAACTTCCAGCTGCAAAACAACAACAACAACAACAACAACAAGAAGTAAAATTATTGATTAAAATATCAAGTATTTCAGTTAAACGAAATTATTCTAGTCTTAATCATAAAACTTACACGTTTGCATTACAGACTACAGCAGTTGTGTCAACTTATTTTTCTTTGGATCGTATGAGTGTATGGCTGACTTCTTTACGATGGACTAAAAGTTGATTGATTAATGATTGACATTGATCGATTGACTGATTGCTTGATTGATTTCTGGATCTTTCTACATGACCATAGGCATGGTGGGTGGTGATTTCTGTTTGTGACATTCATAAGTTTTCCAGCTTCAAAATTTATCAAAACAATCAATGATCTGGTAGTCATAAAGCTATTAGAATTTGAATATTTCTAAGCCTTTTGAACTGCACACTTCTTTTAATTTCACTGATGCGAACTAGAGCAAATACAGATTCTTGTCTAATCTGAATTTCGCGCAGTTTCACAAAAAGCTCTCACTCAAGTTGCTTACTCAAGCGGAAAATATTTCAGATTCTTTTGGTATCATTTCAGAGAAGGACCATATACTGTCAGATATGGGCATTTTCTGAAAATAATTTGAAATATTTCGTCGGGGAGGCTTTATCTAGTTGTAAACTCCTGTAGAGGACACACAGCTCTGACGACAGACAGTAATTCTTCAAAATAAAACGACTTTTGAAATTCTAAATGACGAAATCCTTACGAATAGAATTTTAAAATAAATTGTGTTAAGAATGGAAATGATAATTTCAAAATGTCTAGTAAACCAACACAAGAAACTGCCCAATGCATTCCAGTCCTATCAAATTTTGTATGCTTTTTCAGTATTTGTCAGATACCATTATGTTCAATTTGGCGACCACCTTGCTCATTGAAAAGGCCCGCAGGGAGGACAGTGAGCCCGCCCTCCGTGAAGAATACAACTTGTTATTGTTGTTGTTCTTATTACCATCATTATTATCATTATTATTATTATCATCATATCATCATCATCATAATTGTTGTTTTGGTGGTGGTGGTGTTGGTGTTGTTGTTTTGCTGTTATTGCTTATTATCACATCACAATATTCATCATTAGTACCTGAATGAGGCATTTTGGAGACAACATATAAGCGCGTATTTTGTCTCTCTAATTGATTAACTCAACATTAATACGTCACAATGGTTCAGCCAGGGCTCAGCTGTATGACTAGGGTAATAATATTCATACACCCCTCCTCCTCGAAATTGGTCATTTTCCTCTGGCGCCTCTGTACTAAATCATCGGTCCATAATATCCATATTCCACCCTGATCACACCCAAGCGCATGCGCACAAACGAGTAAATTTGTTCGCCACCTTTGCTTATTTTATATCGATGGTAAATGGCTGTTTAGTGTTAGTGTTAGACTCTACAACTTGTTTTGAGTTTTTCTTTGAACTTTGAAATTAAAACTTTAAATTAAATGCACCTGATGGGGTGAACAGGTAATAATAATAATATTGACTGGCGTAACTTTCGGGAGATACCACATAAATTTCCCTCACTAGACCCATATTGCCCTCGTCTTCGACTCGGGACATTATGAAACTAGTTTGGGAAATATATGTGGTATCTCCCTCAAGGCCAGTCAATATTATATCATTATTATTATTATTATTATTATTATTATTATTATTATTATTATTATTATTATTATTATCATCATTGTTGTCATGATCATTATCATCATCATTATCAGGGGCGAACGTAGAAAATTTTTCCGGGGGGGGGGGGCAAGACGTGTAAAAATTTGCGAAGAAACTCGAAAGTGAGGGAGTGAAGCGACCGAGCTGTCATGAGGGTGCTTTTGCATTTTTAAAAGTGAAATTGAAGGATTCGGTGCACTCTTTTTACTGCTTTTGGTGAATTTTGTGAATATTTTCAGTAAAAAATGTACGTTTTCAAAATTTCTAGGGGGGGGGGCAACTGCCCCCTGCCCCCTCCCCCCCCCCCCCCCCCTCTCGAGGTCGATGTATTTGCTAGGCTCAACGCAGTCGTTATTTCCTAATTCCCGATTATATATATATATATGTCTTGGCCGTGTGTTGTTTAGCTAAACAACACACGGCCAAGACACCCCACTTACAAACCCAACTCCTCCCTACTGCCAAAATCCAGCCCTGAGGAAGACCTGTCACAGGGTCAAAAGCTCGGCTCAATAAAGGCAGAACTAGAGTGAACATACTAGCAACGTCCCGCCGCCTCCTTCTTGTCACAACTATATATATATATATATATATATATAGGAATCAGAGTTGGTGGTAGAATGCCATAAAAAATAAAATCATAGATTTTAAAAGAAAACGGAGCATAGCTCTCAAAAATGAAAGGCGAAGTCACACTCTTCGTCAGTGCCCACGGTGTGACAAAAAGATGTAAATCAAAATCCGTTTCTGAAACAGACGAAAAAACACGTCTGTTCATGGGCAGAAAAATGTTTTTGAATGATATCATTTCATCCCGACAGAATCACACCTCCCACTTCCAGGTCATCCTCTTTTTCGGCATTTGCTGTTCTTTCTTGCGTATAGATTTCACGCTTGGTTTTGTTTCATTCTCCTTGCAGACGTAGGCTATTATTCGGGCACAATTTTCAATCCTCTCGTCTATTGGTGGCGCCTCAGAGAATTCAAATCTCTGTTAGAGCGATGTCGAAAAAGAAAAGTCAACGTCCACGAGGATGCCTCAACTCTATTTTAGGGTTTTAATTTGGGGTGGGGGTGGGGGTATGTTTGTTGAAAATATTATTTTCATTTTTAATTTTCAATAAAAAAATGTACAGAGTTGAGTAGCATTACTAACGATCTAAAATATCTGCCTAACAATATTCCTCGGATGATCCAATTGTAAATCTTAGATGTAACGATTATTTCAAATGGAAGAACAGTGCGTTGCAAGAATGATGAGTGTGCGCGTGCATGTGCGTGTATGGCTATGTAATGTATATTGTCGGATCACGAAAATGCATTTTAAAAATTAATGTCGATGCCTAAAATTTACGGACTACGACTTGTTGTGACAGTATCTCGATGTTTTATGCTCCTTGTTTATAATGTGAAGTAAGTTCTGAGGCTTGTACATTTAAGATTTTGAAAAATATTACAGAGATAATAGTATCTAAATGTCTGTCTCAGTGGAGTTTAATTCAATTAAGCAGCTTAACATTAAAGTTGTTACGTAATACAGGAAGAGTGGGCAATGAACGGCACGTGTGCGAAGCTGTGCTTGTACAGATTCACCTCAGGCATGACAAGTTGGCTATTGAGTGGAAGATAAGAAGTCCATACACTGAGAAATCGATTCCTGATTATTATGCTTTTGTACATATTTCACATTTCCCTTATATTCTTCATTAAATATTCTTTATTAAATAAAGAGTATAAGTGAAATTGAATATATTGTGTATTCATTGAATTGCTAAGAGCATTTCATATAGACACTGTTCCGCTTTCAAAGGGGATTCTTTGAGATTATCAGCATAAATGCACTTATAGGCCTAACTTTTGTTTCATTTATTCATTCATTTATATGATTATTTTTGCATTTCATTTATTCATTCATTAAATAATCTATTTTATTCTATTTCATCTATCTATTTTATTTATTTATTCAACCATTTATTCGTTTGTTATTTAATGTATCATTGTTTACTTCTGTTTTTTAAGAAAATAAATTCCCAGATGATGAAATAGGAAAGAAATATTATGACTGTCTGTCACTCAACTCAGGTGAGGTAAATGGGTACCTGACAGGAATTGATGCCTTGAAATGTTTGAGCACTGTAAAAGGCTGCCGGGCTAAAACCAGAGTAATAATATCCAAAGTCTTTTGGAAGTGCATAGAGACGTGAGATGCGCTATGCAAGAACAGATTTTTTTTAAATGTTATTATTATCATTATTATTATTACTATTACTATCATCATCATCATCATCATCATCATCATCATCATCATTGTTATTATGACTAATTGAAAAAAGATAACAACAAACGTATGCTTTAACAAATTGATGCGAATAAATGTGTGAACCTTGCGGTGAAGTATATTTCTTTTGTTTCGTTGGTAATTATAAAAATCAGATGAACACAAGGTTAGCATTCCTTATCTTAAAGTCTATTCACGTCACATCTACGCACGAGACTGGCTTAAGAATGGATTAAAATCGGGGTAAGCGTGCCCCAAACTCCAAGACCCTAAGAGGATTAAAATGATACCAATTTGGTATAAAGATGGAGGCTTTGGAGGAGTCCGTCAAGTCATCTTGACTCCTGTACTTGAAGAAGGGCTTGAAGAGTTTCATCATGCTGAGAGTAATCGTTGCCTTGTCCTGCGTTGCTGCCGCTCTGGCCGGTAAGAAAGAAAAAAAAAATCGATTCGGGGTTTTGATAATTTTCGATGATCTCACAAAGATAATCATCTGAAATCTTTTCAAGCAGGGAACAACAACAACAACAAAAGTATTGAATCATCTCATCTCAAGTTTAGTTGTATCATTCGTTCTTTTCTAGGTATTGTTTATTTGAACTGTTTCATTATTCATATCATTGTGGATATATTTATGATCGAATGCATTAAATTTGTTCTGTTAAAAAAAAATCTTACGGAAGAGAAAATATTAAGTACACTGATTTAAAAATTGATAAATAAAGGTGGTACGGAAGCTAACTTTAAGTGGTTTACACCTTGTACATGAACGTTCGATTTCTCCTCCCCGTCATGTGTGAGATATGATGTCCGATTTCCGACTTTAGTAAACAGCGCCATCTCTGATAATCTCTATCCCGTTCCCTTTCCTTTTGCCCCCTCCCTCCCTCTCTCTCTCTCTATCTCTCTCTCTCTCTCTCTCTCCCTTGTCTCCTCCTCCTCTTTCACCTTCCTCTTTTATGGTTTTATGTCATGGTACCCCCCCCCCCCCCCCCGCTCGACGTGACCTCGTGAAAAAAAATCTCGGTAGGGTCTACATGACTAAACTTTGAACAGTGAATAATACAGACCAATTGAAACTTTTTGGGAAGGGGAAGGGGGGGGGGATTTTTCGTCCCACACGTGTGCCTGGAACTCTCTGAACTGAAAAGATTGAGTTTCTTTTTTTTTTTTTTTTTCCGTCTTTGAAGGCTGTGGTGTCCCAGCCATTCAGCCCGTGAACACCATGATCGTTGGTGGTGACGCCGCCACGCCCGGCTCATGGCCTTGGCAAGTCGGTATCAGGAAGAACTACTTGGTCGGGGATGGTGGATACCACATGTGTGGAGGTACCCTCATTGATGAGCAGTGGATTGTGTCTGCCGCCCATTGTTTCTAGTAAGTACCTTGATATTACGTAATATAGATTCATCCCCCTCCCCCCTGCAACCCAGACAAAATGTTGATGTGGCTTTTAGAAATATTATTATCATCATCATCGTCATCGTCGTCGTCATTGTCATTTTTACTGTTGTTATTATTGTTATCCCTTCAAACAATTATGTTTGTACCTGTATACATTTATAAATTCATTTATTTGTTAATAGATTCATTTGTTAATATGATTTCATTTACCTAACTATTCATTCATTTGTATGCACATTTAAAAATGTTCACTTTTCCTTAAACAATGAGATTAAACTGTTAAAGTAACGCATTTAATATGTTCTTCCCTTTTGATTTCTGTAATAAAGAGTACATAAAAACATATAATTTTGTTCAGTCATCATAGTCCTATTATTGTAGTCATTAACGTTTTTGAAGGGAAGGACCAAAGGACATTCAAAATATTTGTCAAATCATTTCCGTACAGTCATAGTATATTTTCAAATACATGTAATGTCAAATATTGACTCACGCTGAATCCATTGATATAAACAGGGATTGATAATAACAAGGAAATAAAAAATATTTCATGTTAAACTATAACAAGATCATATTCCTATCAGCCAGGAAACGCCCTTACACAACGAAAGTGCTCAAAAGGACTTTCTCCGGTAAATCGAAGACAGGGAAAAATTTCCCGTTAAAGATGTCATTTCTATTTGTTAAAGTGTTTTTCTGCCCTTAATACATTTAGAGGCTTTTTTGTGTTAACGCGGCGATTTGTTTTAAATAATGATCATTTTCGTTCGTGCTTTTTTCTCTCTGTTGATGTCATTACTCTTATATCATGAAGGAACCTTTTGATGGAAAGTACATACAGAAGTTTCAACTGCAATATTGATTTTACCATGAATGCATTATGAGCATTATTTTCATTCATGGTAAAGATTTATTTTCACTTTCGAAATTTCCGAAAGAGAAACTGCTATAATCATAGAGCACGCGATTTCTTCACGTCTAATGGATATGATGTTGTGCTCATCCTACAGAGAAAGAAAATCTAAAAATGAATTCTCAGTGCCATTAGATCTTCATAAAACATCACTTCTTCCTTGTAAATGGATATGAGGTACAAAAAAATATTTGTACGGATCATCGAAACCTCTCCGACATGGAGTGAAAGCAAAATTTCTAAATCCTGTAAATAATTGTCAATGCTATCAGATATCCATCTTTTGTAATTTTATCCGGTTGCATCAGCATCATTCATGTCAGATGCGGTTGAGAAAAAGAAGAGCCTTATTTCTATAAAATGGTAATAAAACATATGATTTAAGATCCTTGGTGTTTCTCAACCAACGCATACGAAATCTTACTCGTATGAAACAAACAAACAAAAACTCATAGACATGATAGAGAAGATTATTTGATTAAAAAGGCAACACATATCCTGATTAATGCTACAGACTATTCAAGTATTTGAAAAAAAGCCACTTTTTTCCCCTTTTTGTTATTTTGTGCTATCTCCATGAATCTTTCCAACAGGATTTCTCTGCATCAAAAATAGTATAAATAATGATAACTGAATGGGTGAGGGGGAAATAGAAATAGAAATCTATAGATGGATAGATAGATACATGCTGCAGGAATGAAACAGCCATAATCAAATTAAAGCTCAAACTAGAAACACAAACAAAAATTAAAGATATTTGTTTATTTATCCGTTCACTTATATATTTGGTGAATGATTGATTTGTATACATTTTCTTAGTTGTTTCCCTATTAATTTCCTTATTTGTTTATTTATTGATCTATCTCTCTATCAAATTCATTTAATTGCTTGTGTACTAAATCTATTCTTCCATTTCATTGTGTTGATAAAGTAACAGAGAAATGAAAATATGAACGAACAAGTAAATGAATCATAGAATCTTTAACAGATTAAAGAATCAATAAAGAAAGAAAAAAAAAAGAAAAAGCCAAGAGAAAACAAAATGATAGACAAACAATTGTGAAGAGCTTGGTTCCAAAAGGTACTACATCCACTTTTTATCAAAACTGATTTTGGGGCATTAATATATGTATCATATTTGTTCAGTGTATTCATAAAGAAGTAAAGAAAACAAACAAAGAGGTAATACCCAGGTCCATGGCACAGTGCAATTATAAACTGCAATTGTGCCAATGGCAGGGTATATAAACAAAATAATGGATCATAAAACATAAATACGCAAACATAAAATATACAGAACATGAACCTATGAAGACTAATTAATAATTGTACAAAGTACGTATAAAATGAACAAAAGAAAACAAAACAGAGCAAAAAAAAATGCAGAGAATCAAGGCTGTATGCCGACATCGGACATATTTCCTAAATTGACATGTACTCAATTTCAGGAGCTTCATACACTAATACTAACAAAGAGCTGAATTCCAATTGGAAAGTTTTAGAAAAATGGTGCTTAAGAATCATTTCGGTTCCAAAAGGTACTATATACAATAGTTCGGTTCCAAAATGTACTACATTCACCTAAATAAAAAAATATCAATTGATTATAAATAAATCTGTGGACTTAGATTTTGTTAGCGTGGTTTTACTATCGTATCATACATTAGTACAATCAGCTAAAGTATTATTCAAAGTGACATTGCTATGATAATTAGAAAATAATATTTTTCTTAGAACTTGGATTTATGGATGTATTACCTTTTGGAACCGAACTCTTCATTCATTTATGTAAATATTTCATATGACAAAATTTTTGCAAATCCTTCTGCACTTCCAGTCTTACTTGAAAGCTAGTATGAACTTTGATTTTTATCACTGGATTGAATAATATTTAAATCATCATGATCATTGCAGATATTGGTCGGCTTTAAGGTGAGGGACATTCCCATGAGATTTTGGAAATATTGTAAAGTGTATAATTATGCAGTCTAGGAAATTTCGGTTCCAAAGGGTACTACATCCCGTTTCGTTCCAAAATGTACTACATCCAGCCAAATAAGAAAGTTTTAAATCTGTGGAATTGAAATTTAAATAATTTCAATTTCAATTTCAATTGGTATTCAATGGGTCAATTGGTCCAAGTGAAACCAATTGAAGGGTTAATGGGAACCCATTGTTTCACTTTCCATGTACTCCCAATTGCCAATTGGTATTTTTTTGTATCATACAGTAGTACAATCAGCGAAAGTATTATTCCAAACTGACATTGATAACTATTATAATTAAGAAAATCATGTTTTTCTCAAAACTTGAATTTATGGATGTAGTACCTTTAAGAACCGAACTCTTCAGTAATAACAAAGACATCAATTTTATATGATCTGTGACAGCCGCTGGAAGCGTCTTAGCGATTACTCCATCACTCTCGGCTCCCACGAACGAGACACCGTCGACGAGCACCAGGTCAACGCTAAGTTGGGCGGTATCTGGGTCCATGAGGACTACAGCGACAGGACTCTCGACAACGACATCGCCATGCTGAAGCTGGAAACCCCAGTCACGCTTAACGACTACATCAGCACTGCCTGCGTGGCCACATCCGATTACCCAGCCGACACGGTGTGCGTGGTCACCGGCTGGGGCGACCAGGAGAGTAAGTGAATGTGAGGGGAAGATAAAGATGGGTGTAGGGAGAGAGGAGGGGAGGGATCGAAATAGTGTGCGTGTGTGAGTGGGAGAGGGGAGGCTATCGGAGGATAGAGAGTGGGGACAGACAGTAATGAGTGGGGGATTCGAATACTGATTGGGCAGAGGGTGGTAGAATGCATTAGCCCGTTGACTACATTCTCTTTCCCATAGGCTTATAAAGCAGGGGTCACTCTGTTCCAGTAGCCAATGAGTTAAGACAAATGATGTTGCAAAAGATAGAAAAGAGGAGTGGTAGGAGAAAATAACAATAAATAAAAGAAAGATAAATGAATGGGGAGGAGGGTGAGTATGATAATGAAAGAGAGGAGAGTAGCCAGCAAAATTGTCAGGCGGATCGTGTAGTAGGTTTGCTGAAACAAAAAGTTACCTAAAATCGTCAGAATAAGTGTGATGATTGGAGGTGTCGTGGTTTAGCGGTTCATTCACTGTGCTCTCAATCATAGGGCTGAGGATTCGAATCTCACTCCGCCTATAATATCTTTTGACAAGACATTAATGCACGTTTGCACTCTCCATCCAGGTGTTAAATGAGAACCTGTTTTCACAAGCAAAGCTTCTAAAGGTTTCCTTCACATTACAGCGAGCATTCTTTTGTTTATTTTATACCTGCCATATATTAATTGATATATAACAGTATTACTATCAATATTTTGTACAACTTTACACTGTTTTTTCAGAATGATTTTGAAATGTGAAAAACTTGTAAAATTTTATTTGCTGTATTGTGGAAATAAATGAAAAATGAAATGAAATGGATACCCGGTAGGATGCGAACGTCGATGTAGTTCGATTGGCATGTGTGTGCTTTTGAAATTGGACCTGGCCGAAACGCTCCCCATGGAGTAGAGATTGTGCACATTATATGTGCAAAAGTGATTGAATCCAATTACCGGGATAGTGGTAAAAAAATTACATGTAAAGCACTTAGAAACGTAGTATTAAGCACTGTGTAAAATAATGTAACTACATTTCTTATTACCGTTTTCATGTTACTGATTCTGTTCATGATCGATCCCTGTCCAGCCGCCATCGACCAGACCGAGCTCCAGGAGGTCTACGTACCCATCATCGAAACTGAAGTCTGCAATCGTCCCACCTGGTACAACGGCGAGGTGACCGAAAATATGTTGTGCGCTGGATACTCTACCGGTGGAAAGGACTCTTGCCAGGTATTTTCATTTCAAATAATCATGTAATTGTCATTTCCATTTCTAAGTCATTTTCACTCGCGGCTGAATTTTCAAATTTTATTGTATGTTTACTCCGTCTTTGTTTCCGAATCGGCACAAAGTTTATGTTTATCATTCCAAGTGGGGTTCACTTTCGATTTTCTTTTTCATATGGTCATGCAATATCAAGATAGGTTACTAGGATTCTTGACAACGACTGAATGCTCAATAGCATTTCGTCGATATTGTTGAAGCACTTGGCATGCTTGAAGCACTTGAAGCACTTACTGCAGTTACCGCAAAAAAATGAAAGTATATATCCTTTACAAAATAGTAGATGTTATGTGATATTAAAAAAATCAACAGAAACATATGTTTAAAGAATCAAATTTTGTCATCAATGCACTATTTGTTATCACTCGTTTGATAACACTCCACCTATACAGTCAATGTAATGATTCATGAATACTGGAAATTTTGCTTGACAAATATTTATTCATGCAGCAAAGGCCTGACAATAATTAAGATAATCGTTTTGAAGTTGTCGACTGCATATGATGAAAGTAACAACGTTGTAGTACTGCGATATACTGCTTCGTGTTTGTCTGCTTCTAAAGCATTGAAATCCACTTTTTTACGTAGGGAGACAGCGGTGGACCATTCGTATGCAGGAACAACGCCGGTGCCTGGGAGCTCACCGGCGTCGTCAGCTGGGGCTACGGTTGCGCTGATCCCCTCAACCCAGGAGTCTACACCAGGGTTACCCAGTACAACGATTGGATCAACGGAATCATCTCAAACAACTAACTTAAGCAGATGTTTCGAGGAACACGTTACCCACTCAAAACTTAATCGACTAGTTCATGACGATGATATTTTTTTTTCGAGATGTGTTTCCATCAAGTGCAATGTCGGATTACAGGGTATACATGGTATAGGACATACTACCAGATTAATTTGTGTTGATTGAATCAACTTTCAGTTCCAATGAAACAATTGCTCCATCGGAATATCCAGGGTCACAGAAAATGCAGTTACCAAGCATGCCCCTTTGGCCTATAATATCTTCTACTACTTCCATATTTGGTGTGATGAAAACATAGATATCTATTTTTGTGTGTGTGAAAAAATAGAGCAATAAATTTGTGGAAAAAGATAAATCAAATCTTGTAGAGTTTCGTGCTCTTGAAAATAATGATCAGGTGTACAACTCCACGCCATCTCCCACGAGACTCCGATCTCTTACCTCTAGCTCTGCGCTCTTTTTAACATTTCTGCTTTAATACTCTAAAGACTTCAACTCTTTATTTTGCTCCAACATAAAAGACAGGCCTTTATATCTCTAGTTCCCCTTCACACTCACTCCTGCCACTCCCTTCTCCCCCCCCCCCCTCTCTCTCTCTCTCTCTCTCTCTCTCTCTCTCTCTCTCTCTCTCTATCTCTCTCTATCTCTCTCTATTGCTGAACCCACGGATATATTGTCGGTTTTATGCCTTCAAAACATTTGTTATCGACATTTTGAATGTCAAAATCAGAAGGCTGGGTACAAAGGCTCAAACAGTTGAGGGGAAGAGTGGGAATAGATTTGCCTTAAACCCATCTGAGAGGCATGTTAAATATGGACAGCGCTACTTGAACATGCAAAGGCCTTTGGCAACGTGACAGGACGAGATGCAGTTGATATTGTGCGCGAGTGAGATGTGCGTGCGCGTTTGAGTGTGTGAGAGAGCGAATTCCAAGAAGATAGGAGAGAGAGAGAGCGAGAGGAAGAGAGAGAGAGAGAGAGAGAAGGAGAGAGATACAGAAGATATTGTGTGCCTGTGAGGTGTGCGCTTTTGAGTGTGTAGAGCAGATGTAGAGAGCGAATTCCAACAAGACAGGAGAAAGAAAGAGGGAGAGGAGATATTGTGCGAGTACGTGTGAGGTGTGCGCGCTTGAATGTGTGAGAGAGGGAGATTCCCTGAGAGAAAACAGGAGAGACGAGATGAAGAAAGAATGCGGAGAGAAGTAAAAGGCAGAGAAACGCGAGAAAGAGAACCTTTGGCAAAAAAAAAAGACCAAAAAAAAAGCCCCCCCCCCAAAAAAAAAAAGTAAGTCTGGTCTGAAGGCTCTCATTTTCACTAGAAAAAACCCCAAATGATTGCTTATTGATAAGCAGAGTGCTATTTTGTAATAGGTTTCAGTGTGCAGGATATGAGCTAAATGTTCAGATTTAGAATGTGAAATAACCAAGGAGCAATAAAACATAAAATCCTGAACGTGTTGATGATAATGAATTCCTAATCAAAATACCCGTATCAACGATTTCCTTGTTGAAGCACAAGAGTTCTTGATTCAATATTGATCAGTATGTTTTTTTGCATGGTGCAATAGAGGCCTATCCTGTTCGCCTTTCCGCTTAAAACGAAAGTTTGACATTCACATATCAAAAAAAGATAGCATGAATTATTTCATCTGTGCTTTCGTTTCAACGTGGCCCTTTCAAACCACTTCGGTTTCACTTTAGTACAGTCAAAATATGAAAAAACCCAAAACTAATTGCAACAGAAACGATTCCACTTGCATATAATCTGGAATAGCCATAAAAACAACATACTAAAAATTAACAAAAATTGAAGTGGTGGATCAATGCCTAATTTGCATAAATTCAAAATGGCCGCCATTTCAGACTTCAGTAGACATGGTGAGACACAGAGAACCTATTTTAGCCTATATCTCGAGATATGAGACACGTAGAGAGCTAATTTTAGTGTCTTTACCTATGTTTTCGGGGTCAAGAAACATGATTATGGCATTATTACCAGCTTACAACTACTTCTTAACTCCTAATTTGCATAAATTTGCATAAAATTAGCCTTTTAAAAAATTCAAAATGGCTCCCAAGTTGCATTTTAAAATCAAAATCTCATCTGATAGTCATGGAAAGTTAATTTCAATGTCCTTATATCAATCGTTTGGGGATGAAGAAGATTTATAAGCATTACTAGCAAGTTATACCTATCCACTGACTCTTAATTTGCATAAATTTGCATACAATTAACCCCCTTCCACATCTAAATGGCGGCCATTTCAGACCACATTAAACACGCAGAACATACTTTAGCCTATATCTCTACATCCGAGACACGTAGAAAGCTAATTTTGGTGTTTTTACCTATGTTTCTTGGGTCAAGGAACATGATTATGGCATTATTACCAGCTTACAACTACTCGTTAACTCCTAATTTGCATAAATTTGCATAAAATTAGCCTTTTTGAAATTCAAAATAGCTGCCAGGTTGCATTTTAAAACTCTTCCTCAATTGATACTCATGGAAAGTTAATGTCAGTGTTCTTATATCTGTGCGTAGGGGATGAAGAAAATTTATCAGCATTACTAAGCAAGTTACAACTATCCACTGACTCTTAATTTGCATAAATTTGCATAAAAATTAACCCCCTTTCACTTCTAAATGGCCGCCATTGCAGACCATAGTATACACGCATAACCTATTTTAGCCTATATCTCTAGATCTGAGACATACAGAGAGCTAAATTTAGTGTCTTTACCTATGTCTGGGGGGTCAAGGAACATGATTCTGGCAATATCACCACCAAATGAATACTCCGTATCTCCTAATTTGCATAAGTATGCATAATATTAACCCCTTTTTTCAATTCGAAATGGCTGCCATGCCGCATGCTTAAAACTTTGTCTCATCTGATACTCAAAGAAAGTCAATATCAGTGTCCCTGTCCATGGTTAGAAGGGGATGAGGGAGATTTATTATAGTAGTACTAGCAAGTTATAATTATCCACCGACTCTTAATTTGCATAAATTTGCCTATTATTAATCCTTAACAATTCCAAATTGCTGCTATAAAGACAATATTTTAGCCTATATCTTCAGATATCAGACAAAATAATAGAAAACACATTTTGGCGTTCTTACCTATGTTTTGGCGGACAAGCAAGATGTTTATAGCATTATCAGCAGCTTAGAACTATTCCTTGACTAATAATATGCATGAATTTACTTAAGATTAGCCTTTTTTTAATCCAAAATGTCTGCCATGTTGCATGTTTAAACCTGTATCTTAACTGATTCTCATGGAAAATTGTTGTTAGTGTCCTTATCCATGGTTAGAAGATGAAGAAGATTTATCATTGCAATAGGTTATAACTCTTCACTGAATCTATTTGCATTAATTTTCATATTATTAATTCCTTTTCACTTTTAAACGGCCGCCATATCAGACCACAGTACATAATGTCATGCAGAACTTATAATTTAGCCAATACCTCTAGATCTGAGACACAAAGATAGCTAAATGTAGTGTCTTTACCCATGTTTCGGGGCCAAGGATCATGATTGTGGCATACTTACAGGCTTACAGCTGCTCCTGAGCTCTTTATTTGCATAAATTTGCATAGAATTAGCCTTTTTCATACTAAATTAGCTGCCATTTTGCATGTTCTAAACCTTTATCTCATATGATACTCATGTAATGTTAATTTCATTGTCATTTTCCATGGTTAGGGGATGAGCGGAAATTGTTATAGTATTATTACTAGCAAGTTATAACTATCCACTGACTCTTAATTTGCATAAATATGCATATAATTAACCCTGTTTTCACTTTTAAATGGCCGCCATATTAGACCACATTAGAACTTATTTTAACCAATATCTATAGATCTGAGACACTTAGGAAGCTAATTATTGTGTCTTTACCTATGTTTTCGAGGTCAAGGAACATAGTTATGGCATTATTACCAGCTTACAACTACTCCTTTACTACTAATTTGCATACATTTGCATAAAATCAGCCTTTTAAAATTAAAAAATGGCTGCCAAGTTGAATTTTGAAACTCTACCTCAATTGATACTCATGGAAGTTAATTTCAGTGTCCAAGGTTAGGGGATGAAAGAAATTTATCACAGCATTACTAGCAACTATCTGCTGACTCTTAATTTGCATAAATTTGCATAAGATTTGCCTTTTTCTCATTCAAAATGGCTGCCAAGTTGCATTTTAAAACTCTACCTCAATTGATACTCATAGAATATTAATTTCACTGTGCTTATCCAAGGGTAGGGGATGAAAGAGGTTTATCATAGCATTACTAGCAACTATCCACTGACTCTTAATTTGCATAAATTTGCATAAAATCAGTGGCATATCTAGGGGTGCAAGTTGGGCAAGTGCCCCGGGTGGCACTTTGAGGGGGCGCAAAAAATGCGAGAGAAAGAAAACAAGGGGGAAAATGAGGGGAAAACATAATCCTTAAGGATTATGCGCCACCATGTTGACTACAGTAGACAAGCAAAACCCATTTAGCATACATCTATAGATTTCAGTGTCTCTACGTATGTTTAGGGACCCAAGGAACATGCTTATATCATTATTAACAGCTTACAACTATTCCTTAACTCCTAATTTGCATACATTTGTATAAAATTCACCCTTAAGCCAATTCAAAATGGCCGCCATGTTGTGTTCCCTTGCATTAACACAGCAGGGGTGTTGATTTGTGTTCGTGGTTGGGGATGATGGAATATTCTCTGACTGCCAGTTATGGAATATTCTTGGCGAGGAAGCGAAGCGACCAAGCTGGGAAAGGGTCTGGCAAATGGTTGTCATCAAATTCACATATGAGGACTTTGGCAACCTGACTGCCAATTATGACTTTTCGGCACTTTGTTACTGTCTAAACCATACTCTTTAAACGAACTAGCGAAACGAGCTACCCCCCCCCCCCCCAAAAAAAAAAAAAAAAAAAAAAAAAATTAACAAAAAAACAACAACAAACAAACAAACAAAACAAACAACAAAAACTAAAAACAAAAAAACAAACCCCACCATTTTGATGAAAAACTAGTATTTTGTCTTCAATGGTATAATCGGTCACCTCCCTTTCAAATATAACTCTATTCTAACACCTCAATGGTCCAATTATTTTTTCCTGTTCAATATAACCCCGATTAGAAATATGACGAGCGAGCCAAGCAAGCGACGAAATAAATTTTGTCTTCAAAATGCACCATAGGCCTGTCGATAAGTATGTAAATTATCTATTCAGTCAACTCGCGTACATGTCCAAATTGCCCTCCATACTATCGTGTGTCTAAATGTTATTCAAGAGAGCGCAGCAAGCAAAGAAAAATTTATACTCTTCCATGGGCCTCAAAGAAATCTGAATACATGTAATATATGATCACCTAATTGCCAAATATGTGGCTATTTGGGTAATTGTTTGGCACCCGGTTTTCATGTTTTATAAGCGATAGAAACAATCTGCTACCAAAATAAACTAGATGACTGTATGACGCACTCCTCCCACAGAATTCGAGAATACTTACACACCTCTGCAAAACTACTGTAATATCCGGACATCTTGCTGAGGGAACAGGAGAGCCTGGTGTTTGACCATATTTATACTTTAAGAGCGAGCAGAACGAGGACAAATTGGTTTTTCAAATAATAAGAACAGGTTATAGTGTACTGTTACTTCATTCTCATTATCTTGGCAATGTATTTTTACTTTCCTTTCTCATATTTGGTATGACATTAATAGGCAATTAAGTATAAGCGATAATCTCTTGAAAAATTTTTGTTTTTCTGTTTTAGGTCATGCCCTTCGACTCCTTGCACTAAGAAATAAACGGGTTCAATATTGCACCCTTCAAATGGAACAGTGGGAGCTCCTTTATGAGTACAACTTTGCACCCTAAAGCACTTTGCACCCCGGGGGGGTCACTCTCCACATGGCCTGCTACGCACCCGCGTCCAGAAAAAGCGTCGAAAAGGGTCTCGTTTCAGGCACTCAGGCGTCGTCGACGTCTTTGGCAAAAAGGGTTGCTTTTCAGCACCATTCGCTGGTAAATCGCCTCTTAGGGTAGCCTTTTCTCACTCTTCACGCCATTTAGGGTTGCTAATTTGGTTATGTAGATTACGCCATTTAGGGGTGCAAATTTGGGCAAATTTGAACAGGCCTACGCCAATGACACCATGAAGGGCCTGATTAAGGGATACAAAATAATGCTCACACACGCCGGCGCGGCCAGCACTTATGAGAGTGGACCCGGTACAGTCTAGTCCCCTTATCCTAGCTAGTCTCTTACACACGACTCTATACGTTGGTGAGATAGGGCCTTTAGGTATCAAATTAATCGATTTCAATGTTTACGCAACTTAGGGTATCAAATTATGGGATTTCCCTGTTCACGCCACTTAGGGTGGCTTTTCTCATGTGTTGCGCCATTTAGGGTTGCAAATTTGATTAATAGGTTACGCCGTTTAGGGTGCATTTCTGAGGTTGTCGGACACGGGTGGGTAGCAGGTCATGTGGAGAGTGACCCCCCCGGGCTTTGCACCTTTAAGGGTACAACCATGTACCCTTAAGGATGCAAAATGTACCTTTAAGGTGCAGTGGCTAGAGTTGTACCCTTCAGGAAAGGTGCAAATTTGTACCCTTTTGAATGCAAAAATTTCTGCATTCTTAAAGGCGCGAAGTTGCATCTTTAAGGGTGCAGACGGGCACTTCCTGGAGCAAACAAGTACAAAATGATGCATCTTTGCACCTTTTTCATGAAAGGTGCTGCAAGTGTTGCAATTAGGGTGCAACACTCAACTTTTCTTTCTAAGTGTGTGCAATTATTTGACAAACATTTATGAGTAGAAGGATAGTATAACCAGGGAGATCTCCCCTTCCAACTCCCTAGTATAACATTAGAAAGACAAGATGTGTACCGATTTCCTTTCATTAGGATCATAACCGGCATTTGTTGAGATACGTGAAATGAAAGCGAGCAAAACGAGTGAGCGCTCCCAGGGTTTTCTGTTTTCTTCATTGAGTTTACGTTTAACTGTTTACCCATTTTCTTTCTTTATTTCGCCTTTTGAGGGGATTAAAAAGGGCCATGTCATATTTAATCGTGAATCATTGGGGGATGATAATACAGGTCATTCCCCTGCCCAAAATAATGGTACTTATACAGTAAATCCACGCCCACCCAATATTACGGCTGTCAACAATATTGCGAGGGGACGCAGTAGTTATTTGGAGGGATCACAAAAGTTATTAGGAAAGGCAGTGATGTTGGGAGGGAGTGAAATGATCAGTTAGAGTGAACAAAATGATTATTTTGAGGGAATACAATAATCCATGGAGAATTTGTTCTCCTCATGCCACCTGGTGGGCTCCGTATCATGTCGCTCAGTTTACTGTAGCTCCAAAATATATCATATTGGTTGTTGTGCGTATACTGTTGACGTGAGTGTACTGCGCACTGTCTATTATTGTAGAATATAATTTGCTAGCAACATGTGTATACTTGATTCAATATTTCTGAGGTACATATTGCAATTACAACAAAATAGTTATTAGAGTACAAAATCATAATATGTCTCCTTATAGTACATACAAATCGACATAATAATGTATGCACCAAATCACATAATTTCATAATGAAAAAGAAAAAAGCTTCACACCGTGGGCATGGTGGAAGGGGACTTCCTTCTAATTTCAAAAATATATTTAAAATTCATAGGCCTCAACAAAACTCATATTTTATGGAAGTATCATACATGAATATACCTTGTTACGTTTCATCACAGGCTGAATTCACTATAGATGAACAGCACTATTAAGTTAGATTAAAATGCTGTATCACCGCACTTACACAATTATCATACAGGGATCATTTTACACATTCCGTATAATACATTTAAGTTGTCTTGGCCGGCATAACCTGTATTTATATATATTAATGCAAATTATGAAACTTGCTCAAAGTTGTTGTTGGGCAACAAAACTGAAAATATTCATTAACCACATAGGAACCCAAATCTAAGCTATGACCGGGGTATTAATGTTTGGAGCGCCATGAGCGTCTCTGTCAGACATGACGGACCTGGGCGCTATGTAAGAAGCCATTGTTATTATTATTAGTAGTATTATCATCATTAATGAAAAAAAAAATCTTCGCGAAGAAATATTTAGGTTTGTAAATTATCTAGCCGACTAGTACAGTATATACCCGGTGCCCCCCCCCCCAAAAAAGCGGAACGGTGGATTTTCAGTACTTTACCTTCAAAAAGTAGATAACGTTTTTACATAAGTATCGCCCAAGGAAGAAAATGATAGCAAGATCATTGAACTTGGAAAAGTAATTTGTATGCTATGCCCATTTCTTAAAATACGGTCATTTCAAATTTTTGGCGACTGATGAGAGTAGCTTTGTGTCGGGATGGCCTTTCATGATTGAGGGATGTCCACTGATGCATGTCAGCAACAAAACATGCTACTACACATGCCATATGAAAGGCCATCCCACCCCTCCCCCACAATTCTGCTCTCAACTGTCGCGAAAAACACGCGAAATTCTAAATATTTTAAGAAACGGGCATAGAATCAAAATTACTTCATCATATTTAATGCTCTTGATATCATTCTCTTTGGTAGAAGATACTTTACCTACTAAATCAAAAGATTATCTACTTTCTGAAGTTAAAGTACCGAAAATCCACCGTTCCGCCTTTTCTGGGACTAACAGTCAAGTTCTTTCACCCAAGAATAACAACAAAATAAACTTATTACGTGTCACCAACAATATTATATTGCTCTTGGACAGGCCATAAAGCAGCCATTATTAATTTAAAGGGATTAATTATATACAAATTTATGCAAATTAAAAGTCAGTGGATAGTTATAACTTGCTAGTGATGCTGAATCTACCTCATCCCCTTCTAACCATGGACAGGGACACTGATATTGAATTTCTGTGAGTATCAGATGAGACAGAATGTTAAACATGCAGCATGGCAGCCATTTTGAATTGAAAAACAGTTAATTTTATGCCCATTTATGCAAATTAGGAGTTAAGGAGTAGTTATTAGGTGGTAATAATGCCATAATCATGTTCCCAGACCCCCCAAAACATAGGTACAGGCACTAAATTTAGCTCTCTGTGTGTCTCAGATCTAGAGATATAGGCTAAAATAGGTTATTCGTTTATACTGTGTCTTACATGGCAGCCATTTAGAAGTGAAAAGGGGTAAATTGTATGCAAATTTATGCAAATTAAGCATCCGTGGATAGTTGTAACTTGCTAGTAATACTAATAAATCTTCTTCATCCCCTACCCATGGATATAAGGACACTGAAATTAACTTTCTATGAGTATCAGATGAGATTTTGATTTTAAAATGCAACGTGGCAGCCATTTTGAGTTTCAAAACGGCTAATTTTATGCAAATTTATGCAAATTAGGAGTTAAGGAGTAGTTGTAAGCTGGTAATAATGCCATAATCATGTTCCTTGACCCCACAAACATAGGTAAAGACACTAAAATTAGCTCTCTACGTGTCTCATATCTAGAGATATAGGCTAAAATAGGTTCTCTGTGTCTCACCATGTCTACTGAAGTCTGAAATGGCGGCCATTTTGAATTTATGCAAATTAAGCATTGATCCACCACTTCAATTTTTGTTAATTTTTAGTATGTTTTTTAAGGTAATTTTCAGTGGATAGTTACAAATTGCTCTCAATCCCATGATAAATCTCTTTCATCCCCTAACCTTGGGTAAGGATACTGAAATTAACTTTCCATGCGTATCAATTGAGTTAGAGTGTTAAAATGCAATTCGGGAGCCATTTTGAGTTTCAAAAAGGTTAATTTTATGCAAATTTATGCAAATTAGGAGTTAAAGAGTAGTTGTAAGCTGGTAATAATGTCATAATCACCTTCCCTGACCCCGAAAACATGGGTAAAGGCACTAAAACTAGCTCTATACATGTCTCAGATCTAGAGATATAGGCTAAAATGCAACTTGGCAGCCATTTTGAATTTCAAAAAGGCTAATTTATGCAAATTTATGCAAATTAGGAGCTAAGGAGTAGTTGTAAGCTGGTAATAATGCCATAATCATGTTCCTTGACCCCAGAAACATAGGTAAAGACACCAAAATTAGCTTTCTACGTGTCTCGGATGTAGAGATATAGGCTAAAGTATGTTCTGCGTGTTTAATGTGGTCTGAAATGGCCGCCATTTAGATGTGGAAGGGGTTAATTGTATGCAAATTTATGCAAATTAAGAGTCAGTGGATAGGTATAACTTGCTAGTAATGCTAATAAATCTTCTTCATCCCCAAACAATGGATATAAGGACATTGAAATTAACTTTATATGAGTATCAGATGAGATTTTGATTTTAAAATGCAACTTGGGAGCCATTTTGAATTTTTTAAAAGGCTAATTTTATGCAAATTTATGCAAATTAGGAGTTAAGGAGTAGTTGTAAGCTGGTAATAATGCCATAATCATGTTTCTTGACCCTGAAAACATAGGTAAAGACACTAAAATTAGCTCTCTACGTGTCTCATATCTCGAGATATAGGCTAAAATAGGTTCTCTGTGTCTCACCATGTCTACTGAAGTCTGAAATGGCGGCCATTTTGAATTTATGCAAATTAGGCATTGATCCACCACTTCAATTTTTGTTAATTTTTAGTATGTTGTTTTTAGGTATTTTTCAGACTATATGCAAGTGGAATCGTTTCTGTTGCAATTAGTTCTAGGTTGACCCCTTTTTTTTCGTATTTTGACTGTACTACTTCAAGCAAGAGTCCAATATTGTTTCTACGGAAAACGTTCTGGATGAAAATAGATTTCATTTTTTACATTATGCAATATGCAAGCCTTGGTAAAAACAAATAACACACAATACAATTTATTAAATGACAACACAACATATCATACAAACCTCATTCCTTTTAGTATCTATACGACTGATAATATTTATGGGTGAAAATCACTGCAAATAAGCTGAAATTGTCCCACGTGATTGTATTTAACCAAAACTTTTCGGTTGTGCTGTATAAGAATAAGAATTTCCCTTCTAATTCTATTCACTGTTCAGGAAATGCCCTTTTTTTTTCTTTCTTTCTTACCCTTTCTTTTCACCAACTTTTCCCCTTCCTTTCCCTTAATAATCGTGAATATAACTATGTAGTTAGCTTCAATGCACATATTAAAACCTAATGAGAGCTGGGGTGTAAATAACCTTTTGTTTTCAAAACTTGATGTTTCTATTAAGCCTGATATCAAAAATTACCATGTATATGTGTGAAAATAGTTGGGCATATATACAGATATAGTTATGTAATCATTATCATTGTAATCCTATCTTCTTTCAAAACACCTGTCCGTATTCCCACGTCCAAAGTTAGTTTGTTCTGACAAAACCATAATAATAATTATATCTGATGACGTCACTGATCATCGTTTTGAAAGGAAGGGTAAACACTTTGCACTGGGTCACGGATAAGTTTGTGATTCTATACTTGTTCTGTATGTATTTGAAATCCTAGTGACGTAAAATGGCTCCATTACGTAATCATTATTGAAATATCACTTTTAAAATACAATCAACTGTTAATACACATTGCCATAGTATTTTTCTTTCTAAGAAAACGAATAATAGAAAAATTCTCAAAGACTTTAGCTCTTGATGAATCATTACAATATGAATTGATTTTTAAGACTGATTTTGCCTCGTAAAATGTATGGCCAAATGAACATTTTACGAACTATTTTATGGTTTGGAAATAGGTGACAAATAGCCATTAAGGAATGACTGATGTAGCAACGACTTGGAACAATACAATGTGTTCTGTGAATATCTTTCTGAACAATAATAAGCTGTCACCAGAAATTCAGAATTGGTAATTTATTAGGTTAAAATCGTAAAAATAAGAAGTATAACGTCTTCTCCACCCTCTTCCACCCCTGAAAAATTATTGTATTCGTTAAGCCCAAAGAGAGCACTCATGCACTGAAGGATCAGAGGATGGATAAATTGATTGAAGATGGATTGATGGATTGATTGGGTAATTGATTGATTCGTCGATTGATTGACTGATTAATTGATTGATTGATTGATTAATCGAATATAATGATTGATTGATCGATTAATTGAGTGATCGAATGAATGATTAATTGATTGATTGGATGATGGATTGAATGAATAACTAAAACCAAATCCACTTCAGATTTTCAATTTATTCACTAATATACAAAGTAGAGCATTTTCTTAGATAACAGTATTATCATCACGGTATTATACAGTCGAGTCTCGGACCAGTAGACCTCTTTACTAATATGCACAATAAAAGGAAAGTAGCTCGATCTTGAGGGCTGAAAAGCTTGCCATAGGCTTGCAGTACATATCAACAAATTTAATCCGTGCACAAAGATGTAGTTATGCATAGGTTAAATAATTATCTAGTAACAGTAGATAATGCTAGTGTCATTGATTATGCTCTAGTTTCTTCCGAGCTGTTTCTTTGTTTAAGAGAGTTCGATGTGGATATTTTTGATAAAATGATGTCTGATAAACACTGCCCGATAACGCTGACGTTAAATGTTAAAGATGTGCCTCAACCTCAAGGAACACTTAATGATGTTAACAATTTTAACATAAATATTAGTGAGAATCAAGCCATTTCTAAGATAGTTTTGGACAACTCTAAAAAGGAATCTTTCCAGAACGCACTAAGCAGCTGCGATTTAACCAATTTGTCCGATTCCTTAGATGCATTAAAGGGTAATCCAGTCTCCCAAAGTGATATTGATGAGTTTGCAACATCTTTACAAATGGTTTTTGTAGAGGCTGCCACTGAGACTGATATGTTTTCCCAAAATGTTTACAAAAATGGTGAAAAATGGTTCGATTCTGAGTGCAGATCTTCTAGAAAAGAGTATTTTCAAGCCAAAGAAAAATATAGGTCAAATAAGAGTGATGTACTTAGGACGGAAATGATCTCTAAAGGAAAATTGCATAGACGGTTTATTCGTAAAAAACGATATGTATATTATAAATCTTTGCACGCACAACTTCGTAATTTGAAGTCCACTAACCCTAAAGATTACTGGAAATTTATCAGTGTTAAAGGTAAGACTAAGGTCTCTTCTGTTAAAGTACATCTCAACGATTTTGTGAAACATTTTCAGGATCTGGCTAAAGTGCAAATAAGTAACTCAAATAGTGAGCAGTTTAATATTATGGATATTGTATGTGACTTGAATAATGATGAATTAAATAGGGTGATATCAAGAGATGAAGTTGTTAAGCAGATAAAGAGGCTGAAGAACAATAAAGCTCCAAGTGTTGATATGATTCTGAATGAGTTGTTGAAATGTAGTTCTGAACCTTTATTGGAAATAATTGTTAGCCTTTTCAATCTTGTTCTTGAAACAGGTGTGATTCCTTCTGATTGGTCAGTAGGTATGATTAAACCTTTATATAAAGGGAGAGGCTCACCAGAGTCTCCTGATAATTACAGAGGCATTACATTACTAAGTTGTGTTGGGAAACTGTTTACGGGAATTTTGAATGAGCGTGTAGTGAATTTCATCGATGATAATGAATTATTAGGGGAAGAACAGGCGGGTTTCAGGTCGGGTTATTCTACACTAGATCATATTTTCACTTTGCACTCGATTCTTGAATGGTACTTAAGAGTTACAAAAAAGAGTGTATATTGTGCCTTTATTGATTATAAAAAAGCATTTGATTTAGTTGATCGTTTATCACTCTGGTCCAAGTTACTTAATTTCGGCATATCTGGGAAAATCCTTTCTGTAATTATTAATCTATATAATTCGGCCAAGTCATGTGTTTTCTATAACGGCCAAAAGTCAAGTTTTTTTCGGAGTAATGTTGGTGTAAGTCAGGGGGAGAATCTCTCTCCTATTCTTTTTGCTTTGTATTTGAATGACTTCAATGATTTTCTTCAGAAGAGTTATAAAGGTTTGGATAATCTTTGTTCTAACATTAGAAATTCCCTTCGTGAGAAAGGAATGGATTGTTATATTGATTTATTTTCACTGCTATACGCTGATGACACTATTGTGCTAGGCGAGAGTCCTCAGGAGCTCCAACAAGCTCTTAATTCTTTGTTTGATTATTGTCGTAAATGGCATCTCACAGTTAATACTTCTAAAACAAAAATTATGATTTTTTCACGTGGTAAGGTTAGGAATGTTCCAAAATTTGTGTTTGTTGGCGATGAGATAAGCACATGTTATGACTATACCTATCTGGGAATTACTGTCAACTACAATAATGTATTTTAAAAAGCTATTGATAAACAGGTTTGCCAAGCGTCTAGGGCCTTCTATGCTATGAAAATGAAACTGGAGTCCTTATGTCTACCAATTGACTTACATTTGCAGTTGTTTGATCAACTAGTTTTGCCTATATTGTTATATGGATGGGAGGTGTGGGGATTTGAAAAACTAACTCAGGTTGAAATCTTTTATTTGAAATTTTGCAAGGGTCTCCTTGGTGTTCATAGGAAGACCCCTAATTGTATAGTATACGGTGAATTGGGGAAGTACAAATTAGAGTATATTATTGCAAGTCGTATGCTCATGTTCTGGTATAGAATAGTTCATGGAAAGCAAGGTAAATTAACCAACATAATGTATAATTTTTATTTTGCCCTTCATCAAAGTGGTTCTTACACTTTGCCATGGCTTGGGAAGATTAAAAATCTTTTGGATAGTTTAGGGTGGTTCTCGTTTATTTGGGATAACCAAGCACAAGGTATGGAGTTTTCTGTCTTTAAAAGAATTGTGTTACAGAGGATAAGTGATACACGCCAACATGATTGGTATAACGATGTTAATACAAACTCTCAATGTATGGTTTATCGAATATATAAGCAAACGCTAGTGTTTGAAGATTATTTAATTTCTCTCAATCCATGTGATAGGAAGAATTTTTGCCGTTTTAGATGTTTGAATAATAAGCTACCAATAGTGACTGGGAGGTACGCAAATATTCCTCGTGGTGAACGAATATGTGAATATTGCACCCTGAACCAGATAGGAGATGAATATCATTATCTATTCCAGTGTCCAGTTTTTGAGAATTATCGTAAACAAGCCATGAAGAAATATTTTTGGAAACAACCTAATGTATACAAAATGGATCTACTTTTTAACCATTCCAAAGGTACAGTGTTATCAAAACTAGCAAAGTTTTGTAAGATAGTTGTTGATTTCTTTGATAGGCAGTAAAAATATTTTTCTTGTGTGTGATTTATTTGTGTTTTATTATGTTTACAGTATTTACACATAACTCAGGCACAGTGCCTGCTGTAGATAGTTATTTTCTGTATTCTGTAGTTTCATCACCTGTATATAATGTCCATCTCATGTTTTTGTATTACATTTACATTGTTATTCTTGCCAGTTTATATTGTGTTTGTTTTTACTCACATACCCCAGGAGGGTGGTTGAGTTAATAAACTAAACTAAACTAAACTAAACTAAGTAGTATATAATCGTGCAACAGGTCTGCTACTGAATATCAAGTAACGATTTGGTTAGTCAATTTTCTTTCATTATTCAGTACATATACACAAACAGCAGAATGCTTGGACTGGCAATCGTCATACAGAGCAAGATATACTGAATATATAATAAAACATTGGGAAATCCAAAGAACTGAAACAAGGTTTGCATGTAGTGAAACTCGTATATAAAGACAGCCCAAAGGAAGACAAGAAAAGCGGTCTTTATGCGATGGGGGTCTTTATAAACAGGTTCTTTTAATAGGGGCCTGCACGTTTCAACTTTGGAAACTATTCAATGGAAATTTAAAAAAAATATGGCCTTCACCTTAGACAGACGGTCTTTCTATGCGCGTTGTCGCTAAAGCAGGTTGGACTGTGACTGTGAAAGATAATAGCCCAAAATAAGAAACACAAAGCATAATATAATGAAATAGAGATTTTACTCTCCATAATACTTCAAAAGACAGGCCACATGAAAGCAACGAATTATAGAACAACGCGGTATCTGGATGTTAGCATTGTGTTGTCCCAATGAGGTGGTAGCTGCCCGAATACTACCATTGATAGAGATGGGCGAAGCAAGCACCTCCCTCCCCCCCCCCCCCCCCCCCACCTCATCCTCGCATCTGCTTTGAACATTTCCGCAAGGCTATATGATCTGAAAAGTGCTAACTCCTTAACTACTTTAAACTAATCAGGACATCGTTCGGGAGTTCAAGGCGATCAGCTAAAAAGGACAAATGAAAGAATAGCTAACATATGAACTCGTAACCTTCATGTTGTCATACTGGAAGGGATTTAGCCATGGTAACACACAGTTGAAATACACTATTGTTAGTATACGGGGTATCTCAGGGGGGAAAAAAGAAACAAGAATTTTATTAATATCTTGAAAATTACGTTTTCATTCTCATTCCATAGGTTATCGACAAACATTAAACTAATTTAGTGTCCTCTATAATTTTTTTTCCAAAGGAAGAGTGGTCATAAGAAATTATGTAATAAAAACAACGGCATGAATCTTATATTCCCGTAGGCATTAAGCCGTAACAGAACATGTTAAGCAATGTTCAAAGATATTATAAGAATATATATTAAGAAATCAATATTTGGTGCTTCCAAATATAGATATTAAGAAATCAATATTTGGTGCTTCCAGCTTAACAAGAATTAGTTTTTGTTTTTATTCGAAACAGAGCGGTTTCCTGCAGTTCATTGTTCACGGTTTCACACAAAGATGACTAAACTATAAATGTGTTGAAAAAGCAAACAATCTCAAAGACTTCCCGTTACTTTTTATACTTAAAATGGACTTTGAATGCATTTTCGCAAGAAATATAATTTGTTTCATTAGTGACTCACAAGTGTGAGTCAGAATGACTTCACAAGTATGACTAGAATTCGTCGTGAAATGCAGC